>JAHTLZ010002055.1:0-11336 GCA_023846285.1 Phrynocephalus versicolor
TTTGAAGCAAAGTCAGAAGATCAAATAATAAGCAATAAAATTGGGTGATTTGGATACAGGACAAATTTTCTGGGACTGTGGAGAAATTAAATCAATGCAGCACTTGTGTGTGTGTGTGTGTGTTGTGTTGTGTTGTTGCAGTCATGACCGACTCTTCATGACCCCATGTCCATGGAGTTTTCTTGGCAGGAATACTGGAGTGGTTTCCCAGTTCCTACTCCAGGCACCTACGGCACCTGGTATTCCCTGGTGGTCACCCATTCAAGTACTAACCAGGGCTGACCCTCTTTAGCTTCCTAAATCGGGTGAGATTGGGTGTGCTTATGCATGCAATTTATGCCCCACCATGTGTACAAAACAAGATCTACCAAATGGCCAAGATAACACTATTGAAGCAGCCTGGTTCTGGCCAAAAATGGATTAATTACTTTACCATTTCAATTTTTTTATACAGTGGTCCCCCGCCCACTCGCGGTTCATATACTGCAGTCCCACTATATCGCGGGATCGTAGTATATGAAAAAAGCCCCCTGGGGTAAGGGGGGGGGAGACCTGTTTCAGGCCTCCCTTACTTACCCCAGGATGGCGCTGCCCCAAACTAGCCTGTGAGGGCATTCCCAAGCCTTCTGGAGGCCCCCAAAGGCCTGGGAAGGCCCTTGCAGGCCTGTTTGGGGCTGCACCAAGCTGGGGGTAAGTACAAGAGCTCCCAGCTAGGCACCCCAGGCCTGACCCAACCTGCATCTGCATATTGAGGATTTTCAATTATCGCAGGTCAGGTTGGGTCCCTAACCCCCACAATAGGCAGGGGATCACTGTATCTGTCCATCGTGCAGCTCTTGGATACAAAGCAAGCAAGCTATACTGATGCAAACACACGCAATGAAATCTATTTTGGACATATAATGTACTTATGCTAATGGACGTGCTTGAGCCAGAATTGCATTTCACATATTCTCTTCCCAGGCTGCTCATTAAGGGGTCTGCCCAGCCATAGGCATACCTTTTGTAGCAACTACTTGTCACATAGTTGTTGTTGTTGTTTTTAATAAAAGAGAAACAACGAAGGGAAAAGAGTCACTTTTTAGATATCTGGTGATGAAAGGGTGGAAGAATAAAGAAGCACATGAGAAAAGAAACACTTGAGAACCTAGTGAAGGAGTGGAACCCCAATCAATCTTGACATGACATTTGAAGAGAGAGCTGCAGTTCTTAATCCTAGTGAATGTCAATTGCGGGTTTTTTTCAGTTATGTAATTAAAGAAGAGTTCAGAAACGGTTCTCTCTCTCTTTTTTTTTTACTGCAAATCCCCTAATCCACCAGCCCTCATGCCTCTCTCTCTGTCTACCTTGCCTTTCTCCTTAAAGACGACCAATAACAGCTAGATCTTAAACAGTTATTTTAAAGCTAAACACAGTAAGTATACAAATACAGTGGTAACTTGCATAAAGGAATTAATTTGTTCCAAATTAAATCCTGTTAAGCAAAGTTTCCTTTATACAAATTTCACATAGGAATGCATTGAAAATGGAGTAATCCCTAATCGCGACCATTTTTATGTTGTACGGATTCGCCCCATAGGCGATTCTGTTAAGCAAATTTCCCCTATCTCCGGAATTTTTTTATGTTGTACAGATTTTATGTTATACAAACTGTTTGTTATATGAGGGTCCGACTGTATTTAAAGAGGATCAAACAACCCCCCACCCCCAAAAAAGGGAAACAAAATTAACAATCAAAATCATGACCAGGGGATTCTGGGATATGTAGTCCACAAAGGAAAATCTCCTGGTCTCTGCCTGAATGAAAGGAGAGTTATATGAGTGGGTGGTTGCAGCAGAAATGGGTACACAGCTTATAAAAGGGGGCACACAGCCTTTAAGCTGGGCATTCCTCTGTGTGTAAAGTTACATGGGCGTTGACCCTTCGTAGGAGGTTCAAAGCCGGCCAATGTTTTCATCCATGCAGCGGGGCAGGAATGGAATCTAGTGAGTCTTCTTCACTGTTTTTCTTCAATTCCTTTCTTTTGTTTTGCGAAAAGCTCCAGAGAAGGCAGGCAGTTAAGGCCACCTTGTATTCCGGGAACATCGTAAGAAGCTTTCCATCACAGCACCCACACATTACGCTCCATTCAAGGTAAATGTCAAGCACCCATAGGAAACGCTCCCAGCATTGTACAGATGGCGAGCTAGTTAGCTAGAGACATCAGTCTATCATGAGTTTTTGAGAACTAGTTTCGGAGCTGTCAAATCTCTCCTTGGGTGAACTTTGGCAGCCTCGGAATGCTTCGCCATGGGAAATTTGGCTTTCATTACAGATAGCAGTCCATGCTTTTTTGAGCACGTTCCCTGTCTTTCCACTGCTGCAAATGTAAAACCGCGTTACATGTCATTCCCTCCCTCTCAGCAGATACCAGGGTTCAAATGCCTCATCAGAGGTACATATGGGAGAAGCCACCACCGAGCCACAATAGTATCTCTCATCTCCGTATAAGCAGAACATTAGACAGAATGAGGCAGGGGGTGGGTGGGAGTCAGTTGAGCAAGTGGAGGGAATCATTTCCACAGCGTGGCACAGTCCTAACGAAGGGCAAATATTGTTATCATTTGATGGAAGCTTCCTTTGGCGTGGGGGGGTGGGGGTAAAAACCCCCCCCCCCACACAGTGTTTAATATTTAAAGCTAAAAGTCAGAGGCAAAAATAGGTTTGGAGTCCAACAAAAAGCAAAAAGCAAAGTAGTCTCTGAGCGGTTCACAGTTTAATTACAGTATGCAGGCTACAAATTGCCCCTTCCCCCAGCAAGCTGGGTACTCATTTTACCAACTTCGGAAGGATTGAAGGCTGAGTCAACCATGAGCCTGCTACCTGGGATTGAACCCCAGATCCTGAGCACAGTTTTAACTGCAGTACAGGCATTCAACCACTGCACCACAGAGCTAGTACAGGAGAAGAATGTTGCTCTTCACTTTGTGCATTTATTTATGTATTATTTATTTATTAGATTTATATACCGTACTGCTAATCTGACCTCTTTCTAGACTTCTTAGGTGGGGCCAGTTGATGACAGTTTGCTAAGATGGAGCAGGAAATGGGGACCCTTTCTCAGTTCAAGCCAAGGCAGATGGCCAGGTTCTTGTATTACCTGAAGCCTCTCAAATGGGTCTCCCCACCATCCTGACAGTGTGAACGCAGAACAAATTGCAGCATCTAGGGTTGCCAGCCTGATACGACCCATTGGTGAGAAGCTTCATGGGCATGGGCTCGGAGCACACATTCTGAGATGAGACCTGATATCAGGGCCAAGAGATCTGATAATGTATCCGCCCTATCGTACACAGAGGCTGGTCCTTTGGGAGAAACTGACAGTAGAGCTTAGAAGAACTGCCACAGCTGTTTACAGCACCTGGGTTCAAAGCCAGTTGCCTGATCCTTCTCAACAGCCCTGCTGCTACTCTTGCAAAAATCATCCTGGAGGCTTTGTTGATTTAAGCAAACCTCTCAGTGATTTACTTGTGGTTTTCAACTATGATTAGATCTACACTTCTCATCTACTTTCAGTGTGGAGTTACACATAGGGTCTTCAGCAGCTTCCAGAGGACATCCCTAGCTGATCTATTATGACCTAGGGATGGGGACACTTTTATTCAATTTACATTTTAATATGAGTTATAGTACTTCCTTATTCGTGCTTTCCAAATTACTTATAAACTGTAAGACAATTTCCTTTCTCGTCCACCAAAACACGTGTATGGAAATGTTTAGGTTAGGAAAATCTGCCGACCCAGATGCATACAGTGGACAAATCTGTGTACAAAAAAATGTATGTGTTAAAGTCAACACGCTTGCAAAATGAAGAAGTTGTCAGTGCAAATGGCATAAAAATGCATTGGAATTTTAATATCTATAAATTAAGTGAAATGAGATGGAACAAATATATGCATGAAAATGCACTGCAAACATTATAGAAAGAAAGACAGGCAGGCTTGTCCACATGACACCACTTCCTCAACTGTCCTGATACTGCTGACTCTATTGGTTCTAACTAGAGATGGGCACGACTCAGCAAAATTTTCGTTTCCGTTTTCGTTTTTTTCGTTTTCATTAGGTAACGAAACAAAAATGAAAATTTTTCAAAAACAAAACGGAAATGGAAACGAAATGAAAATTTTTGCCGTGTTTTTCGTTTTCGTTGCGGCAAACACATTGAACTGAAAAGAATGCTAACGAAACAGAAATGTTTCGTTTTCGTTTTCGTTTTTTCATTTTCATTAGGTAACAAAACAAAAATGAAAAATTTGCGAATAACCCAACGAAAACGAAAAGGAACCAAAACGGACCCCTAAACGACCAAACAAAAATGAAAAACAATTTTTTAAAGTCGTGCCCATCTCTAGTTCTAACACAGTGGCCTAGATACTTTGTCCAACAATCTTGTTTCTCGAACTTAAATTTTGCCTTATAGATTATCACTAGAGATGGGCACGAAACGAGCGATTTTTCATTTTCGTTTTCATTTTTTCGTTTCGTTATGCAACAAAAATGAAACAAAAAAATTTCAAAACAAAACGAAAACGAAAACGAAAATGACCAATTTTGCTGTGTTTTTCGTTTTCGTTGCAGCAAATGCATTGAACTGAAAATAATGCTAACGAAACAGCAATTTTTCATTTTCATTTTCATTTTTTCGCTTTGTTACGTAACAAAAACGAAAACAAAAAATTTGCAAAAATACCAACGAAAATGAAAATGAACCGAAACGGACCCCTAAATGACCAAACGACAAACGAAACACCATTTTTTTGAGTTGTGCCCATCTCTAATTATGACAAGTGTCCAGATCTAGTGTCAGAAACTCATTCAGATTCCAGATTCTCTAGTTCTGGGTGTGGACTAATCAGAAACTATTAGTCAGTCTCTTTACAATAGATTTCATCCTCCAGGATTTGTGTCTGGAGATCTTAATGCATGATCAGAGATTGCAGTTAAATAATTTTTTACTTACCAATGGTTAAATCCAGAAAAGTGATTTGTTACATTAGTGTAGTAGGGGTTATTTTTAGTAAGGCATTTCATTACCCCCTTATTAAAAATCTACTGTTTTAAAATATAAAATTAAAATAGTCTGAGAAACACTATAGTTTGAAGAACCAGTGTCACAAGAACTGGCTAGGCATACTGTGGATGATATATATATTACCTTGGGCTCAATGTGGGGAAAAACTGTGATGGAATCGATAACATGGCAGGAGACAAGCAATATAGTTGTATTTTTGTAATTCAGTGTAGAAAATAAATAAAAAATGTAAAAAAAAATAAAGAACTTGCTGGGCATGATTTGGGGACATGGAGTTTGCCAGCGAGAGAGAGCAACAGTCTGATAATATTCTTAAAGAGAAATAAAATCTGAGTATGACGATAGAGTTGCCTAAGCATAAATATGGCTTCTTCCTCTGTGGCAATCAACCATCAGAGCAACTGCTTCAGAAGTAGAGATGGGCACGACTCAGGAAAAAAACTTCGTTTTCGTTTTCTTTTTCGGCTAGGGTCCGAGTCGTTTCGTTTCCGTTTTTGCGAAAAATCGGAAAAAATTAGTCGTTTAGTTTTTCGTTTTTTCGTTATCGTTATACTGGTTTTTTGGGGGGGTAGCGGGCTCCTGGAGGCACCTCTGTGGGGTGGGTGCCTCCGCCGGCCCGCTATAAAGGAAGGGACAGCAGCAGCAGGCTCCAAGAGACCCCTCAACATGGGGGTCTCCCATCCTCACCTGCTGCTGCTGCAAAATGGCATGCACAACTATATGGTTATGCATACCATTTGCAGGCAGAGTGAGACCTGCTCGAGTACTTTATACCCTGGTACGAGCGTGTCGCCAGCCATTTTCAGGCCAGGCAGTGCCACTGCACCTGCTCAAGCACCTTGTCCCACGAGCGGGTCGCACCTGCCATGTCCCACAAAGAAGGGAATCGTACTTGCGTGTGTAGTGCAATGCAAGTCGATCTGGCTATGGGCTAAGGTGGATTAGGGTTAGGGCTAGGGTTAGGCTAATGACGGGTAAGGTTATGGTGGGCTATTGGGTTGCACCTCTGGGTGCCTCTCTGACCCACTAAGAAGACAGTCTGTGACGTATGGGTAAGGAGTCAAGGATTAGGGTTAGCGGGTTAGGGGGCTAGGGCAAGTTTTAGGGGGCTTTTTGGCACATCCCAGAAGTCTCAGTGGCCAAGTGGCCATGCGATTGGTGAGATGGCTCCAAAAATTTGCATGGTCGTCCCCTCCCACATGGCTGGCCAGGCCACTGGGCCAGCCCATCATTGCACACTGCGCAGGTGTAAAATAAAATAAAATAAAATAAAATCAATGGAGGACACAGGAGGAGAGGAGAGACATTTTGTTGCAAGAAAAAAACCACTGCTACTGTGAAAAATCTGGCAGTTCATACATTTCCGCGTGTTTCTGTTGTGCTTGTGTGTTTTTGGACCACGATTTCAAAAACAATATTGCATTCGCCGCCCCATTTTCGATCCCCCGCCTGCACCGCATGGCATGGCGACGAGGCGACTCGAGTCCGGCTGCCCAGGACGGGGGAAGCCGGGACACCCCCCTCCAGACCAGAAACCCCCCTCCGGTAGGTGCCCTACTGAGTTAGTGCCCTTAGTCAAGCGGGCATTTTCCGCCTGCTTTTTGGCCCGGGAATGGGTGGGGGGGAGACCCGGGGGAGAGTTTAAAAAAGTTTTTTCCTGCGCCGTCCGTGCCGCTTGTGTTTGCGGCGGCCGTCGGCGTCTCGGCGAGAGTGGGCTTTTTGCGAGCCTGCGGCGAGTCCCACCAGACCAGAGCAGCCCAGGACGGAGGGGGGGGAGGCCGGGCGGGGACCTCCAGAAACCACCCCTCTGGTAGGTGCCCTGAGGCACGGCAGGCATTTTTCCGCCTGCTTTTTGGCCGGGAACTGGGCTTTTTAACTTTTAAAAACTTTTTTTTTCTGTGCCGCTTGGCATTGTGCGCGATCGCGTGATGCAAGTAACGAGCACGACAAATCAGACCAAATTGTTCGTTCGTCGGTTTGAGCTCGAAGTCTGGCGGAGTAATTCCCGTTTCCGTTTCCGTAGAGTAACGGAAACGAGTAACGGAAACGGAAACGGAAATACCGCTAAGTCGTGCCCATCTCTATTCAGAAGTCAGAAAAAGAATGGTTGAATTTAGCCCTTCTTATGTTTATATCTCAGTATAACATTTAAAACAGTGGGAACCCCATATCTATCAGATTGATATCACTGGTTTCACTTACCTGTGGCTTGCTGAAGCCTTATATTTAGAAAGCAAGCACCCCCACTCGTTCTGCTCCCTTGTATTTGTATATAGGTTAAAATCTTGTTGACATGGTTGTTGTCACTGTGGAAGGTTGGTAACCTCACCAGCAGCAGGAGAAGATCTAATGAAAGACTTCCTCCTTCTTCCCCCCTTTGTTTTTCTGACTTGTGAATGATCCATTTCATTGAGTGGAACTGGCGGAGCCGCGGGATAGAAGGAGGAAGTCATGCGATATTTGCAACTCAGAAAAAGCCACAGGGGAAAGAGGGGAGTTTTTTCTTACTGGTGACAGCATCCACCTTGCCCAAGTGTAGATCTGTCAAAAGGATTTCATGGCCATGCTTTGCACATCGTGAGAAAGACTGGAAAGATTTCTCCTTTGTACTGTTGAAGCCTCTAGAACCATGACAAACAACACAGATCACTTTCTATTCAATCATAGATTTGTTCCATTTCCCCCAAAGCATTATTTTCAAGAAAAAAATCTATGTCAGTAAGAACATTAGCAGAAATTATACTTGGAATAAAAGGCAAATCATTGTTTGCAGTTGTGTGGTTTTGATGTACCCGAAACAGACCTGAAGGGGGGGGGGCTTCCTTCCTCTTACACAAAACTAGATTATTAATTAACACTTACTTAACCTATGGGAGGGGGGAAGTGGGGAAAATCGTTTGACACAGAATGAATCTGTACATTGAAGTCAGATAAATTTGGTGTCCCCAAAAATCATCCCTACCAAGAACTAAGGTGTTACGTAACTGGAAGGGACGGGGCCTTTCTAGAGTGATGGCTCTAACTCGGGAAATCCCTCCCTGACGGAAGGAAGGAAAATGTACACAGAGAAGCATTGAATACCACCTCATTTATAATGATTGTTTTCTAGTACTAAGCTAATGTGAAAGAACATTTTGCAACTATGGAAATATCTTGACCACACGGTATATCTGTTCTAATTTCTATACATCTGAAAGCAGCTATATGGTGCTTAGACTTATTCATGCTTAACCAACAACATTGCTTTCACTGCTTCTATTCTTTAGTTTGTTTGAATTCAGATATACTTATTGGATAAGCCACACTGAAGTCATTGGAACCTATTGTCAATGAATGTACAGTGGTACCTTGTATAACAGACAGCTTGTATAACATAAAATTTGTACAACATAAAAAATTCTGGAGATAGGGGAAATTTGCTTAACATAATCGCCTATGGGGAAAATCCGTACAACATAAAAATGGGATTACTCTGCTTTCAATGCAATCCTATGGGAATTTGTATAAAGGAAAATTTGCTTAACATAATTTCATTTGGAACGAATTAATTCCTTTATACAAGGTACCACTGTATTTATAAAAGCATGGACCAAATAAACATATTATATGGGCCATGCTTTTATAAACTCATTTATTGAGAATAGGTTCCAGTGATTTCAATGTGGTTTAATATATATGGTTTAGCTGTGAACCCCCCCCCGTCTAAAATAATGCATTCAGGATCTTTGAAGAAATGTCTTCCATCCCTTTTGCATGCACCTATGTGACGGAAAAGTGCATGCTTACACACACATGCACATGTGCGCGTGGGCACACACACACACACACACACACACACACACACAGAGAGAGAGAGAGAGAGAGAGAGAGGCATTTTAAATAAGCCATACTTTAAAACAAGTAGAAATAATCATGAAAGTATTCTCTCTGCTGTCTGCATTAATGTGAGTTATTTCGTTGCTTATGGAAAAAAAACATCTTTGCAGAGAAAACAACAATAAAATGTTTGTGTGTGTGTGTGTGTGGAGGGAGATCTGACAGCTAAGGATGTGCACATCAGCCATTTTGGTAATTAACCATGGTTCCACTGATTGGAGTGTTTCCAGATGATGGGACAAGAAACCAGCTACATCTTAGGAGAAATTGCCCTCCGGAGAGAATCGGGAAGCAAACAATTGCGAGGCTGACAGCTTGTACCGGCACCCTTTTCTTTCCCCACTGGTTCAAGGAGTTCCAAACACCCTTCTGTAAATCATAATCTCAAGCCTATTTATTATCTTCCACCTCAGTGCACAACAATCTCTGTTGCACATGGATACCAGTGCTATTACAAGGTGGACTCAAGGGATAAAAGATGGCAAGCACTAAAAAGCTACCAACTCCCCATTCAGAGAGGGAAGTTTACTCATTGTCCCTAGCTTCCTTTTGTTGACACTTGGAAGCCAGTGCCTGGCCAGCCCCTTGCTTGAACTGATTAAAGCTACTCGGGAGTAAATTCATTAAGGGAGCCCAGATGACATGGTATCTTTGGTGGCCTGGTTTGGGGCATGATCCCTGGCACCAGTGGAGCGGAGCAGGTATCAACGCCTAGGTGGAACTTTAGAGATCCAGATTTTAAACTATGCTGAGCATTGGGCTAGTCACTCTGTTTTCCACCTTCCCTTCCTCTCAGGGTTGTTGTGTGGATAAGGGGCGAGGAAAGATGGTTACACCACCTTGCCTTCAACTAGAGAAAAAGGTGTGACATAACTGTAGCAAGCAACAACCAGCTGTATGTATCAGGTGTCTCAAAGTCTGCTTTGCAGGCAGCCCAAGAAGAAGAAATGTGGCTTCTCAGCTGCACAATAAGGTTTGGTTAGTGCAGGCTGACCTTGTTGTTGATGAGTGCTACAAATACTCTTCAGACATAGGGCAACCCCTATGGACCTTTTCAAGGTGCATGAGAGGTTCAAGGAGCCATTTTAATACTGTGACTTACAATGTTGAATTTCAGTAGCTGAGTGGGGATTTGAACCCATGTCTCCTGAGTACCGAGCCCAACCCTTTCTCCATGAAACCACACTGCAGGCTTGCCTTCTAGGTACTGGAAGATTAGCCAGCCCATGGTGAGTGCTCTTGGCATATACTACTCTTGTAGAAGAAGAGTACAGTGGTACCTTGTATAAAAGAATTAATTAGTTCCAAATGAAATTATGTTAAGCAAATTTCCTTTATACAGATTTCACATAGGAATGCCCTGAAAACAGAGTAATCCCTAATCGTTACCATTTTTATGTTGTACGGATTCACCCCATAGGCAATTATGTTAAGCAAATTTCCCCTATCTCTGGAATTTTTATTACAGATTTTATGTTATACAAACTGTTTGTTATACAAGGGTCCACTGTATATGCAATGTGGTTAGCATACAGCCATATGTGGTTAGCTGTATGCTAACCATACACCTACTGAAGCAGCATTGGCCATAGAGGTGTTCAGAGGATTTTCTGGAAGTGTTGTGTCATTCAGCAAATCCTTGCATTCATACATTTCCCAAGTTGCAAATAATCAAAGTCCTTTCAGAGACCTGCCAAACACATACACACCGAAAAACATACCCAGCAACTTGAACATGTGGTGTGACAAGAAGACTGATGGTCATTCTGAGAAATGTGGTATTTTAGCAAATGATGAGTTGCTGAAAAGGATGATCCTGTACCTCTGACATGCATGCAGGGGATTCATTTCCCAAACCATGGCCAACATTTTGTGAAGGTTTTTTTCAGTTTAATCTCAGACACTTTCTCAGAATCTATATGTAGAAGAATGACAGTAGGAAGTGAAAATTTGGGATACTGTACTTTGATGTAAACTGCCCAGAATTCCCACCTGGGAAAATTGGTAGTGACATACAAATAAATAAATAAATAAATAAATAAATAAATAAATAAATAAATAAATAAATAAATAAATACTATTTGCTGAGAACACATAAAGCAACATGTCCCAGGAGCAGCCTTTTTGCAGCAGCATTAAGGTGACAAAAGCATCCCTAGTATAAACCTGGAATACGTGTCACTGTTCACTAATGACAGAAATCAGCTTACGGAATAATTAAGTGGGCAATGGCTACAAGACGTGAAGGAAAAAAATCTGAAGGAAATTTCTAGTGGATCAGAGCTCTCTGTGTCTATGAGCATGAGCTGGAGTGACACTGTGAAATCCTTCATCTTATTGATTTGCAGCATTTTGTTTATTTATTCATTATATTTATCTCTTGCCTGG
>JAHTLZ010002056.1:0-12958 GCA_023846285.1 Phrynocephalus versicolor
AGGGACTCATTTTGGTGGATTTGGAGAATCTCTCCTTCACTTTCTCCACCCTTCTTCCTACTCTCCCCCAATACTTGATAATTAGGATTCCTTTTCACATTACTGTATATTCGTATTTTGTTATCGCTATAATTTTGCATCTTCCGTTACTTAAATCAGGAGGAAGGCTTCAAAACATTTGCATGTTCAGCATATTGTCAACAGAGCCACCTGTTCCAAGCATAATTGCATGCAGTCCAGAACAGTGGGACATCATACGTTGGTTTGTTTTTCCCCATTTTTAATATATGAACAGCCTAATGCAACTTGCAATTTAACAGGAAATGGGACCTTGCCTGATAGTGTTTGAACTGTGGGTTTTTCTCACTTCTCTCTTTAGTAAATTAAAATTGTTGAAAAAAGTGAGTGTTGGGATAACTCTGGGCTTCACTGGGGAGGATATGAAAAATAAAAGAAAAAAAATCAAAGTCAAGGCATGCATAGTAATTTATGGTAATAAATCAGGGGCAGTGATACTTACAGCTTAGGGGGACAGCCAGCAGGAAGCCTCAGATTCTGTTCCCAACATTGCCACATGCAGTTGAGAACAACTCATCTCTGAAGTGTTAAGAGAGTTTCTTCCAGTTATTGTGGTGGTAGTATTTCAGCTCTAGGGCACATGAAGCGGTTTCCTTAAAAAATCAAACCATTATGGAAGAATCAGGTGGCCATGCTGAGTTGCCACAGCAGGGAGTCCTTGTAAGTGCCTTCTACTCACTGGTCCTGAGTCACTGGGTCTCACTTAAAACACCCCTGGCAAGCAAGAGAGCATTTGAAAGAGGACAGTGGAGTTGGCCAAAGTGCAGGGTAATTACAATATTAGAGACAGGCTTGGAGGGCAGCTGCTTGAAATACATTTGAGCATCGGGGAAGACATATTATATGACAGCACGTATTCTCCTGGAACGTTTGTCACATTTGCCTTAGTGCGACAAGCTCCACTTTGCTCTAGTTCAGAACTTTCTCTTCTGGCCCTGTGGACTCCCCAACCAAATGTTAGTCTATGACTGCTTTTACACAACCCCTAAAATCTGCTGGCAACTTAGGGCCTTTTTACACAACCCCTCAGATCCGCTGGTCCCTTAAATTCGGACCAGAGATCTTGAGGGTTCGTTGCTGTTCCTCCGTCCCCACCCGCTCCGCACTTCCTTGTTCTGTCTGTGTGAGGGGAGGGAGGAAAAAAAAACCTTAAACAGGGACAAAAGAAGAAAGCCTTACCTCCCGTGCATGGAAGCTTGCTCCGAGCACCTGTCTTACTTCCTGGTTGCTCTTAAAGGGGTGGAGGCAAAAGAAAAACAACAAAAAGAAGCGAGGAGAGCTCAGGCACTCTCCACATCAAAATTTTTCACCCCCTTCAAGCAGGTACAAAAAAAGTCCGCTCGGTTGCGCTTAGGTGGGCGGGGTCGTACTTAATTGTCTGCAAACTCCGGACCTGGTGGGGAAACATTTTTAAGGTCCAGAGCTTGCAGCCCTTTGCCGCGGAGCTTAGGGGTCGTGTATAAATGCCCAAAAATGCAGATTCCCCCCCCCAACATGGTTTTTGTTCTGCTTCCTGTGTTCCCACCTCCCACACTCTGATTTCTATTGCTTCTGTCTGCGGTGAGGGGAGAGAGAAAAAAAATGCAGGCTTACCTCTGCCTGCCATCGGCAGCAGCTAATTGTTCCAGTCCATTAGGATTCCTGTCTGTTAAAAGGGGGTGGGGAACCCAACAAAAATCAAACAAAAAGCAGAGGAGGGCCAGGCACGCAATGCTTTAAAACAGCAACAAGGATTTTACCTCCTCCAGATCAAGTACTTGTAAAATGCGCTGGGGCGCGCTTAAGTGGGCATGGTCGTACTTTTTTTAAAAAGTCCGCTGCTGGTGGGAAAACCATTTTTTTAAAGTCCGCTGCTGGTGGGAAAACAATTTTATGCTCCGCATCTGCAATCATTATGCAGCGGATTTTAGGGGTTGTGTAAAAGCAGCCTATAACAACCCTGGATCCAGATTCATATCCTGGAGGCTGAGAGGCAACTGGGCTGGTGAGATGATCATTAGTGCCTAAGAAGCTTCATAGCCAGACAGAGGAAATCCTATTTCCCCTCCCCACAGGCCATGTTTAGAAAACAAAAACAGAACAAAACAGCCATGGTTGCAAGCAAACATTGCAGATGCTTGAGAAAGGGTATTTAGGCTTGTTAAGATGTAACTTGAGGAGAGTCTGAACAGTGCAGCTATCTCAGAAGAATATTCAAAAAGGCCTTACTCATTCCCAGCACTCAGATGGGGTTTGTACCTTTTAAATCTGTTTCAGGTTAAAATGTATTGAGTGAAAATAGTCCATTTCTGCAAGGGAGAGGGGGACAACAAGAGAGAGAGAGAGGGCCTTTTCACATGACCCCTAAGATCCGCTGGCCATTTAAACTCGGACCAGAGATCTTGGGGGTTCGTTGCTCTTCCTGCATCCCCACCCCTCCACACTTCCTTGATCCTGTCTGAGTGAGGGGAGGGAGGAAAAAAGAGAGGAAAAAATGCAGGCTCACCTCCGAAGCCGCCCGGAGCCCCGTTGTCGTCCTGATTCCTTCTCTTCTGTTTTGTTTTTTGTTTGTTTTTTTGCCTCCTGCCCCTTCTCTTCCACTATTTGTCATGTAGTGGAAGATATGAAAAAGAAAAAAAAAGGTACTGATTCAGATCAGCTTGTTATTCTTCATAATACAAGCATCATGCTGAAAATAGTATCCTCAAATATTTTCTTTTTCACTATATCAGTTACAGTACTAAGTAGAGAATCTACTTGGAAAGCTAATGCGATTCTTGGTTGCATCAACAGAAGCATAGTGTCTAGATCAAGGGAAGTGATAGTACCACTCTATTCTGCTCTGGTCAGACCCCACCTGGAGTACTGTGTCCAGTTCTGTGTACCTCAATTTAAAAAGGATGTTGACAACCTCGAGCGGGTACAGAGGAGGGTGACCAGGATGGTTAAAGGTCTGGAAGAAATGTCTTACGAGGAATGGCTTAGGGAACTGGAAATGTTTAGCCTTTCAAAAAGAAGGCCGAGGGGGGGATATGATAGCTATGTTAAAATATTTGAAACAATGTCATACTGAAGAGGGAACAGGTTTATTTTCCATGGCTTCAGAGACTAGGACTTGGGACAATGGTTTCAAACTACAGGAAAAGAGATTCCATTTGAACATTAGGAAGAACTTCATAACAGTTAGAGCTGTTTGGCAGTGGAATATTGGGGGGGGGGGAAACACGGGAAAACACGGGAATCTAAAAATATCAAAGTTAGCAAAAAGGAAAAAATTCTTTTCAGAGACAAAATATTGCTTGAATGATGATGTATATTGGATGCACATTGGGAGCATCAGTAAAGGCAGCAATCTCAGGTGGAAGCTACCAAGATGGTCACTCTTCCATAGGGTCAGAGAACATCTTGAAAGGCCAGAGCAGTTGTAAAAAGAAACACGTGTGTGTGTGTGTGTGTGTGTGTGTGTGTGTGTGTGTGTGTTTGTGTGTGTGTGCAACTTTCCATAGACGGTGTCAGTGATATATCAGCTATTCTTCCTTATACAGAAGGATGCAATGGCTAACCACTTATGAATGCTTTAAAAATTCCAATGAAAATACAATCCAATATATGTGAATGTTTCCAACATAGTACATATTGGGCCTCTGCATCTACTTTATGAATGGCAGCTTTCTGTCTGTGATAGGAATTTATAAACAATTTTAAAACTCCTGTAAATGAGAGAGTTGCCTAGCTATCTTATCCCTGCCACCTTTATAGAAAGTCTGTGTCACCTAGGTGTAATGAGACTGCGTCATTTATACCTCTTGGCATAAATCTCAAGCATAGTTGTAAAATAATTTGTATCAAAAGTTTTGTGCAATTCCCCAAATTATTGGTGTAAAAAGTGGAACAGACTGTTTTCCTCATTTCTATGCTTGAGTGCTCAACCACAGAAACTACAGCTTCTGTCACACCCTGCTGCGCTTCCAATTTAACCTAATTTCAACTTATCCCTCCCTCTCTGCTCCTCCTTTTCTTGAAGGATTATGCTGTGAAACTCCGGTTTACTTAATAAAGGGTTTCTGACTTTCATGGTAGATATCCTGAAAGTCACTCTGCATGTTGTGTAGTGATCATGTTTGCTTGGCCTGCACGTTTAAAACAGATTAAGCTGAATACATGGAGGATATATATTATCAATAGCTGTTCTTCATGATGGCAGAGGTTTGTATTCAGAAATAGCACCAGATGTTGTGGGAGTCCAAAATCAGAGATGGCTTGTTATGTCTATGTATTCCTGTGATGTTTCCAGAAAAAAAAATAAGGATACACATAGTCTTACAAAAAGTAAAAATATAGCTTGTAAGTAACTGATTATACATCGTTAATTTTAATAACTACTTATTAATGACCACCTACTTTTCTTTTCCCTAACAACAAAATCAAGTCTGCATCTACAATTCCAGCTTAATGAGTGATATCTTCAACCCTTTTATACTTGATCTGTAACTAGAGATGGGCACAAAATGATTTTTTTCATTTTGTTATTTGTTATTTGATTTGTTACACAACAAAATGAATAATAAACTGCACTTTCAAACAGAAACGAAATGAAATGAAACAGGCAATTTCATTTTGTTTGTTTCATTTTTGTTAATGGCAATGATCATGGGAAAAGGTCTTAAAACACCTTATAAACGTACTTTAATGCATAAAAAGGATTAGACATTTAATAATTAAGGCTGATACTTTTTAATTACTTTGATAGTATTGCTGTGGTATGTTTGTTGAGCCGATGGACAGCAGTTTGGTATATTTTACATTCAAAGGTTACTAAAAATTAAACTACAAGTGATGTCAAATGGAAAAGTAGAGAATTACTTTTTAGCTAAAATGGGAACTGACAACTTTAGGGAGGCTTTGAAGCTAGAATTTCAACTTAGTTTTAAAAAACAATTTTGCCAGTTCTGTGTCAGACTGTTGTTCTGTTCCAGCTTAGTATTCTTTACTAAGCTGGAACGGCGGCACTCCAGTATTTCTGATTCCCACAGTCAGGAAATGCCAGGGGCCAAACTCATACTGTGTCACAAATCTACAATCCTTCTGGTTGGAAACACATTCTGGAAGTGGATGGGCCCCTACCTGGCATAGTGGGATGTTTTTTGCAACTGTCTGTAAGTCATATGATGCAATATTTCTTAAATACAGTGGTACCTTGTATAATGGAATTAATTCATTCCAAATGAAATTATGTTAAGCAAATTTTCCTTTATACAAATTTCCCATAGGAATGCATTGGAAACAGAGTACTCCCTAATTGCAACCATTTTTATGTTTTACAGATTTGCCACAAAGGTGATTCTGTTAAGCAAATTTCCCCTATCTCCAGAATTGTTTATGGTGTACAGATTTTATGTTATACAAATCATTTGTTATATGAGGGTCCACTTTATTCTTAATGGTAAGTTTCTGAGTGAAAGGCAGAGCAATGTAGTGGCCTGAGTGATAGGTATGAACTCAGGAGATCTGGGTTCAAAACCCTGCTCAGCTATGGAAACTCACATTAAGGGACACTGGGAAAATCACACATTAAGTGTCTCACATCCCTGGAAACCCCTGTGAGACCCATCATAAGTTGGAAGCAATGTGATGGTACAGAACAATACCAAGTTTCTGAGGACAGTTTAGAAAAATCTTTGGTAGGGTCTTTAATTTTTCAAAACCACATCTTCATTGGAGAAACATCAAAGGAACCCTGAAATCTCAAGCACACTTATAACCTCACTGCATTTCCAGCCCAGCTCCTTACTCTAAGGAAATCAGAGACCTGTATATGATTTCCTCCCTCCCATGTTGCCATCACAATTCTGATAGAGAGTAATTGGCCTTGAGGTCACCTAATGAGCATTGTTGCTGAATGATGATCAAGTTTCTCTAGTCTTTATGCAGTCGCCCTGCAGTGGGTAATCAGATGGCCATCACAGCATAATCTGCGCTGTTCTACTTGGCATGTGCGTTTATATTATTTTCAGATATGCACAGGATGCACAGTTTGTTTCATTTGCCCATTCACCTGTTTCCATTGTTCCCTGGCTTTACTCCAAATTGCAAAATAGTCATTGTCCAAAATTTTGTTAGGTTGATTACGCTAGAATAGCCTTTTGTATATAGTCAGAGTACTTGGTTTTGCTCCATGGATATTTTAGAAAAAAATCAAACTCTTAAACTGCTAGACTTTCTCAACATAGATGGCTTTTATTAAAAGAAAAAAGATCAATTTGCACATAGAATGGCATGATGCAACAGATGTCTAACAGGACCCCATTACGAGGACAGCTAGAACAAAGGCAGTGGTACACATTTATAGGCTCAGTACAGACAAATTCAGACTTCTTGTGACTTAGACATGCTCAGGCTTGTTTGTGGCTTCAGAAAATCCACAGTTCCACATTTTTTCTTGCTGACCTTAGATGACACCAGCATTAAATAGCTAAAAATGTCATTATACAAAATAACATGTGCTGTTATACTTTACTGAACTCTGGCCCTGAAGACTTTAGGAAAAGCTTCCTTCCTGGATTGTTTTACTGTCACTCTCTCCTTTCATGAACCAACTTTTTAGGCTTTGCTCTTGCCTAGACCTATGGTTTGCCTTGTGCATTCCAGAATGTTCCCATAGATGGGCATGTGGTCCAGGGGATCGGGATGACAAATGACAGAATTGTAGGTACGCCCTCCCCAAGCCTTTCAATATCTTCCCCTTTCTTGATTCATTTCGCCAAACCCCATTCAAATGTTGCAGTTGTGGTCCTGATGGCCAGGGAGGCAACTTCTGTTCTAAATGCCCCCTCCATTTTCTTTGTTTTTGGAGCACCAAATGCTTCTGTCTTCTCCAGCAGTGCTCTTGCTTCACAGGATGTTGTCTACAAAATCTAGTGGAGTAGTGGTTGCCTTCCAATGTCTAGGGGTGGTTGTTTTCAGCCCTCAGACTTCACGAGGTTCCTTATCAATGCAATAAGGGATGTGGATTTATGATTGACTGTGTGTGGTCAGATGTTCAACTTTTATTTTATTTTATTTTTTGTTGTTAATAAAATCTATGAAAGGATGCCTTTTAAGCTGTGGTGCTGTAGTACCATGCTGTCATCCCACCATGCTCACATTTGAAAGAACTGTGAAAAAAAAAGAGGGAGTGAACCTTCAGCATGCCTAACAGCCTGGAGGTTTCTTGATGTCTTACTGGATCCAGACACATGCACAGAGAGAAGGGGAGAGGGAGGGAGGGAGGGAGGGAGAACTATGAGTCCCAACTATTGTGTCATGTCAGTTCATCCACTGTCTTGAACAAGGAGTGTTGTTGTTATTGTGGTTGTTGTTGTCATCGTCATCGTCATTGCCATTGTCATTGTTGTCATTGTCCATTGCCACTTTCTGTCCTCCAGTCATGCTACCATGGAGTGACATGAGAGCACCATGCTGCCTTGGTTTCTTGATGCCATACCTATATGTTTTTTTATAAAGCTGGATGAGTCTAATGGATCTCTTCTTTTTAACCATCTAATTAATCATGTGTAAATGAATGGGACATTCATATGATTTTATGGATGCATGGGGCATGACTTTTCCCACCCTGAGGTACTGTATGTTTATGTCCTTCCACTGCTACTTTCTATCAGCACTAGAGATGGGCACGACTTAGCGGTATTTCCGTTTCCGTTTCCGTTACTCGGTTCCGTTACTCTACGGAAACGATAACGGGAATTACTCTGCCAGACTTCGAGCTCGAACCGACAAACGAACAATTTGGTCTGATTTGTCGTGCTCGTTACTTGCATCGCGCGATTGCGTGCGATGCCAAGCGGCAGAGAAAAAAAGTTTTTAAAAGTTAAAAAACCCGGTTCCCGGCCAAAAAGCAGGCGGAAATATGTCTCCCGTGCCTCAGGGCACCTACCAGAGGGATGGTTTCTGGAGGTCCCCGCCCGGCCTCCCCCCCCTCCGTCCTGGGATGCTCTGGTGGTGGGACTTGCCCGCCGCAAAAAGCCCAGTCTCGCCGCCGGCATGGGCGGCACAGGAAAAAACTTTTTTTAAACTCTCCCGGGTCTCCCCCCCCCATTCCTGGGCCAAAAAGCAGGCAGAAAAATGCCTGCTTGACTAAGGGCGCAGGGCACCTACCGGAGGGATTGTTTCTGGAGGGGTGGTCCCGCCTCCCCCCCATCCTGGGCAGCCGGACTCGAGTTGCCATGCCATGCGGTGCAGGCGGGGGATCCAAAATGGGGCGGCGAATGCAATATTGTTTTTGAAATCGTGGTCCAAAAACACACAAGCACAACAGAAACACGCGGAAATTTATAAACTGTCAGATTTTTCACAGTAGCAGTGGGTTTTTCTTGCAACAAAATGTCTCTCTCCTCTCCTCCTCTGTCCTCCATTGATTTTATTTTATTTTATTTTATTTACACCTGCGCAGGGCGCAATGATGGGCTGGCCCAGTGGCCTGGCCAGCCATGTGGGAGGGGACGACCATGCAAATTTTTGGAGCCATCCCAATCGCATGGCCACTTGGCCACTGAGACTTCTGGGATGTGCCAAAAAGCCCCCTAAAACCTGCCCTAGCCCCCTAGCCCCCTAACCCTAATCCTTGACTCCTTACCCATACGTCACAGACTGTCTTCTTAGTGGGTCAGAGAGGCACCCAGAGGTGCAACCCAATAGCCCACCGTAACCTTACCCATCATTATTAGCCTAACCCTAGCCCTTGCACTAAGCCACCTTAGCCCATAGCCAGATCTACTTGCATTGCACTACACACGCAAGTACGATTCCCTTCTTTGTGGGACATGGCAGGTGCGACACACTCCTTGGTGGTTCGTACCAGAGGACCAGGTGCTTGAGCTGGTCTCACTGCCTGCAAATGGTATGCATATCCATATGGTTATGCATGCCATTTTGCAGCAGCAGCAGGTGAGGAGGGGAGACCCCCATGTTGAGGGGTCTCTTGGAGCCTGCTGCTGCTGTCCCTTCCAAGTGGTTGAGGATAGGAGGCACCCACGGGTGCCTCCAGGAGCCCACTTTCCCTTTATGGCGGGCCAGAGGAGGCACCCACCCCACAGAGGTGCCTCCAGGAGCCCGCTACCCCCCAAAAAAAACCAGTATAACGATAACGAAAAAACGAAAAAACAAACCGACTAATTTTTGCGAAGTTTCGCGAAAAACGGAAACGAGCCGACACGGGCTGCCTCCGACACACGACAACTCAAAAACATCATTTTCCTGAGTCATGCCCATCTCTAATCAGCACTCCCAATTTTCTGTGTTCCACAATGCACCATACAACACAAGCAAGACTTGCCCATCAGGATGGGGTGAGTGGAAGTTGCCACAGCACTGAAAGGTGAATCAGGATTGTGATGGAGTATTGTAGGGAGACTTCAGTAAATTTTTGGAAACATAAAGGATTATTGGGGACATACGTTTGGAGCAGTGGCAACTGATGATTCAGGTTTTGGAGACAGGGGGATGATATGAAAACATTCAGGGTTTTAGGCTACATTTGGAAGAATAATTCAAGATGCTGAATCTATTTGGGGGATCGGATTTGGTACCTTGAATGACTCTTGCAAATTTTGACTGTTCTGCCACCGACACCCCCAATCAGACATTCTGAACAACTGAACCAGTTCTGGTTAGGACAGAACTACCATAATAAATCACACTAATTCCGATAAAGAACATTAATTTGAAGGTGCTGCTACAGACACCTTGTCTGTTTTTCTTCATGCTGTTCTTTATTAAATCTGACAGATTCCATTGACGAATATTTTCAGGCAAGTCACTATAGTACTGCAATGTTCTGCTGTAACCACTACACCAAACTCGCTTAAATGCATTATTTATGTTTGGGGATCAAGTTTTTGTTGCTGAACAGAGAGAATCATAAAACAGTATGTTTTTTAGAGTTTTTCCTCTAATCCCAATACACTGCATACAGTCAACATTTTTTTTTAGAAAAAAATACTGTATTAAGAGAAAAAAACATTCTGCACCTGGAAGTGTCCTCCACCCTCACCCTTTTCTTTTTTTAAATGTAAAGTTTTCAGTTCTGCTTCAGGAAGCATCACCTTGGAAACTGCTCATTGAGTAGAAAAGACAATGTAACCAAAAGCAATAAAATAAGAAATGGAGCCAAGAAAATACTTATGCAAACATCATAAACAGGAAAGCCAAGGTCTAGGTCATACCCTTTCCCTCTCTTTCAGAACTAAGCAATACATTTTACATAACGTGCAAATTGATGGGGGTAATTATGCAGATTAAAACATGTTAATTTAGCATGCCTGATTTGTATAATTTCCAACAGGTGTTTTTGCCTTTCCTCCAACAAGAATCAAAAGGCAATAAAACAAGGGACAGTTAACATTATCTTCATTTAATGACGTCGAAATCAGGTTTATCAGCTCAAAGACAGTTCCTTCAATGGGATAAAGGTTGAGAAAATTATGGGACACGTAGTTTCCACACTTAACTCACAGGAGGCCATTAAAGAAGAGAAAAGCTTGAGACTGCAGCATCAACCATTGAGACACATAAAAGTTGCAAACTAAACTTCATATTTCAGTCCTCTGGGCTTTAATAATGCCTTAATAATGCCTTAATTCTACCTAGTGCTAACTATTTTATTAAACTGAAGCTTTATTTTTTCAGAGGATAGAATCCATGTCTATATGTACAGTGATGATATTGCAACAGCAGAGCAAATAAATGAATTAGGACAGCCTAAACAAAAACTTATAATTTTGAAACTAGACTCCAGAAATTTGGCACAGGTGTAGAAGGCAGTCTGCTATATACCTGCACCACATTTAGGGGAGTTTAAGCAATGTTTATGATTTTTTAAAATGTAATATTGTTTTGCCCCAAATAGAAATAAACAACCTTAATTGTCTCCAGATTTGAAACAGATAAAACACATTTTATAAACTAATGTTACATAACTTGAAAGGTAATGATTGGGCCCACCCACATTTTTTAATTTTGAGAGAATCCAGGATTCAGAGGCTGAAATATTGATCCTAAAAACAGGCCTTTCAAAGGGGAAAAACAGCCACTTTGTTATAAGACTGGGCATGTGTGGAACCTGCCTATGAGCAAGGAGGTTGCAAGGTAGATATGTTGCTGCAGCTTCATGTAGGAAGGCTATAGACCAGTGGTGGTTTTGGACCAAAACTCCCAGAATTCCAAGCCTGTATTGCCAATGACAAAGGACTGTGGGAGTTGTGGTCCAAAACATCTGGAGTGCCAAAGGTTTGTCACCACTGCTGTAGGCCAATGAAATATCACAGAGGAAAAAGACATGCTTTCTTTGAAGAGTAAAAAACAACAACAAAAACAGGCCAGATATAAAGAAAGTAATAGAATAACAGTACTCCACAAAGGGGGGAATTTTCCAATGTATCTCCAGGGAATTAGCCTATAATTTTGTATTGCTTCCTCTGAGTGCCACCCAGCAGAGTTATTTCGAGTGGTCCGGGATCTTCTTCAATCAAGTACTCCTGTGGAGGCCCCGGCCCACTCAGTGGCTCGCTGTGATGAATTTGCCACCCACTTCGAGGGGGAAATCGCTCAGATTCGCAGGGAGTTAGACTCCACTGTTGATAGTGAGTCCACGGGTGTGTCCAGTGCTCTGGGCTCATGTCATAATTTATTGGATGAGTTTCAGTTGTTGCGATGATGTGGACAGGGTGCTTGGATCTGTCCGTGCCACCACTACACAACTCGATCCTTGTCCATCATGGCTAATAAAGAAATCTGCCGGGGGGTTCACACCTGGGTCCAGGAGGTCATCAACTCCTCATTAAGAGAGGGAGTGGTCCCTGCACCGTTAAAGGAGGCAGTGATTCGACCACTCCTAAAAAAGCCTAACCTGGACCCAGGGCTGGTGGTTAATTACCGTCCAGTGGCAAACCTCCCTTACTTGGGCAAGGTGTTGGAGTGTGTGGTGGCTGAGCAGCTCCAGGCTCTCCTGGATGAAACAGATTATCTAGATCCATTTCAGTTGGGTTTCAGGCCGGGTTTTGGAACAGAGACTGCCTTGGTCACCCTGTATGACGACCTTTGCCGTGAGAGAGACGGGGGAGTGCATCCCTGTTGATTCTCCTGGACCTCTCAGCGGCTTTCGACACCATCGACCATGGTGTCCTTCTGGACAGATTGGCTGGGACAGGAGTTGGAGGTACTGTTTTACAGTGGTTCTACTCCTACCTGGCTGACCTGGTCCAGAAGGTGGTGCTGGGGGACAGGTGCTCTGGCTCATGGTGGTTACATCATGGGGTTCCCAAGGGCTATATACTGTCTCCCATGTTATTCAATATATACATAAAACCGCTGGGAGAGGTCATTAGGAGGTTTGGGCTGAGGAGTCAGCAATATGCAGATGACACTCAGCTCTACCTCTCGTTCTCCACCAATCCAGGTGTGGCAGTCTCTCTTCTGAACTCGTGCTTGGACTCGATAATGGACTGGATGAGGGTCAATAAACTGAAACTCAATCCAGACAAGTCGGAAGTGTTGTTGGTGGGTGCTCTGCCTGACAGACTTGTGTTTATAAGCACTTATAACTTTGTGCCTGTATCTCTCCTTGTGTGATTACATTGACACTATGTTATCAATTGTTAGTTCCCATCCCTCATAGCTTTTAGATGGTCTACTGTACGTAATTACATGGCATCTATCCTCTTTTCTTAACTGCTCAAATTCTCTTTTAGCATTAATGTTGTCTTCTAATGCTGTAAGATACCCCTCAGTTCCCTCAATTCATTTTCTTAAACATGAATATGTCTTAAATGTACTGGACTGCATATTGCCCCTCCATACTATGGGTCCCTTAGATGGGGTAAAAATACTCATTAACAACAACAAACAA
>JAHTLZ010002059.1:0-12154 GCA_023846285.1 Phrynocephalus versicolor
AAACATTACAAAATGGAACGAAACAGCAGACAGCATATTGTCACAAACCGAACCGAAATGATGTTTTCAGTTTGGTTCCTCCGAACCAGGAAACCGCTGCCAAATCTCCCTTAAGGCAAGGGGCTGCAATCAGGTGACTATTTCCCAGTTTTCAGTACCGCCTCCCAGCTGATTTTGACAGCTCAAGCTGTTAAAAAAAACACCAGCTGTGAGGCAGTGGGGAGGGGGCATTTTTAAAAGGCTCCAGCCTTTGACAGATCAGCTGGAGCCTTTTTAAAATGACTCGCAACACTGAGCCTCTTTTACTGCGAGCCAAGGCTCCACTGGGGCCTTTTTAAAATTGCCCGCCTGTAACACGAGCCTCTTACTGTTTCAGGCAGGTTTTTAAAAGGGCTGCAGTGGAAGATTGGCTCCGGTGGAGCCTTTTTTAAATGGCCCACCCAAAACAGTGAGAGGCTCGTTGTTGTGGGCGGACCATTTTAAACAGGCTCCAGCCTTTGACAGCTTGGCTGGAGCCTGTTTAAAATGGCCTGCCCGAAACAGCGAGAGGCTCGCTGTTGTCAGTGGACCATTTTAAAAAGGCTCCAGCTGAGCTGTCATAGGCTAGAACCTCTTTAAAATGTGCCCCCACAACAGCGAGAGTTTTCTCGCTGTTGCGGCATCACATTCTTAAAAGCCTCCAGCCCACTACCTGGGTGATGAGCTAGAGCCTTTTTAAAATCCCCCCAGCTGCACCAGTGTGGGCGCTAGTGTGGCGGGGGATTCATTTCATTTCATCTCATTTTGTAAGTAACATTTTAAAAAAATCATTACTTATGGAACGGAACGAAATGCGGGGGGGGGGGGGGGGGTGGAATGGAACAAAACAAAACACTATTTTTTTCCATTTCGTGCCCATCTCTACTATATATCTATCTAAAATCAGCTGAGTAACATGTTAACCATAGCCAGTTCTAGTTGAAAATTTGGCTAAGATCTATGCTAATTGAAGTTTTAAAATTCTTTTGAAAGGTAGTCCTGTATATAATGCTTTATAGAAGTCTAGCTTGAGGCAGGATGATTGAATTTGACAGGTAAAGAAGACTTTTTCAAGAGCTCCCATTGCAGTAAAGAGTTGTTTCGATGCTGGAACTAGATGTAAAACAGTCAACTATCTTCACACATGCTACATTAAAAGGGCACAACTTGAAACCTTTAGCAAACAAAAGAACACAGTTGTTCAACTGTATTTGCTAATGTTACATTACCTTGAACTTTGTAAAGTCGTACTGTGTGAGTCAAATGATGAAAGAAGCTAGTAACTTCAGAAAAAATCCTCCCATGTGTAACTCGTATGATAGGTGGATCAGAAAAAACATAGGGCTGTGAAAAGAAAGAGGCAAAAATTACAGTTCTGCTTCCAATCTACACATTAAATGGTCCTTGAAAAAAGAACAGGGTACTGCTATTACCTGTTTCCAAATGGACTCCCCCCCCCCCAAAAAAAAAATGCTGAAAGAGGAAGCATGACCCTTGTACTTCTTCTTTCACTACCTGGGGAATGGCTGAAACCACTCTAAGGCATGTACTTCATATACAAGGGACGTGACATTTAAGAAAGGGTTGGAAACCCCCAGAGGTCCAGATGCAACTTACACTCCTCACTAGACCTTGGAAAACTACACCAATTTGCAACTACCCTCTGAAAAACAATCTTATAGTAAATGAGGATTTTTAATTGAAACAGTCCTTTGCTATTTCAGAAAAGAGTGAGTTCTGGGGGCTTTCAAAAGATGAAAACCATCACACCCACCCCTTAAAGACCACAAGAGCAGGAACTATATATTGCACATAATCTGCAGGACACTTTTTACTGCAGTTTGTTGGGAAAGTAGCATGAAACCGCCTGTTTCACACATCTTGCATTTCCCCCCTTTATTTTAACAATCCTTCACTTTACAAAAAAGGGGGGGGGAGACAAAAGACATCTTGCATTAACACATGAAAAGCAGCAAGCTAGCAGTAACTGACAAGGTGGGGGGGGGTCAGCGCAGCCTTGAGTGCTTGCCATGTGGGGGGACGTATGCTGGTGGCGCTGCTCAGCCACTACCAAAAACACTACCAACCAGCCAGTCCTGAGGTGGCTAGGAGGCCTCACTGGCACTAACTGGACAGAAATTTTGTTGTTGCCTGAGGGGAAGATCCAGTCATTCCATTTTCCTCCCACATGTCAAAACCTAGCCCTATCACTGCCAGTAGTTGGAAAGCCTCCCAGCACTGGCCCGACAGAGAGATTCCCTGGTACAAATTTTAAAATGGCACCTATTAAAAAGAGCACTAGGGATTTCATTATGTGCAGCAACCAATGTTGTTGTGCTTGCACTTTGAATCTTCCTGGACCCAAAGGAACTTTTTGATCCCAAACGAAATTTCCCCCAATTTGTTTTGTTTTAGATTTCGATGTGTGAGTTGTTTGGGGACCCACAAGGTCACTTTGGGCCGCTGGCAGCTGTATACAGCCTGCAGGATTCATGTTGCTAGCTCCTGGTTTTAAAAAAGAGATGTGCTGAATGAGTCCTAAGCCCTCTCTCCGGTAGCACAGTGTGTCATCAATGACAATTAGGTGGATATGGGAACTCCACAAGCAGGATGCACTCAGCCCTATCACTGTTCGAGATAAATTGGCAGCTGGGGGCATACCTGCTGCCTCAGTCCCTGTCCCTATTGTGAAGGAAGGAGAAAGGTTTAAAAATGGTGTCTGTTTGGTTCAAGCAATGTCTGTTCAGTCAGCAAGAAGCAAAAGTCTGTGTCTGTGTGAGAAAAGATAGATTAGGTCGTGCCATGCTCTTTTGATCAGCTTCACAGGTGTCTTATCAGCTGGGAACTCAGAGTGGAGAAGATCTTGCTGTGCCATACAGAGACATACGAAGACACAACACTCTGTGTCAACGCCAATTAGAACATACTATGAAGATGAACGCATGAGAATGCATGAGAACTGAACAAAGACACATAAAAAATTGTTTTAATTAAATCTAGTCTTATGATTGGACAATGGGATGGAAAGGATGAAAGGAGGGGGGCAACCTGCAGAGGGAAGTTAATGCTTTAAGTTAGAGACAGTATAGATTTTAGAGAGCTTTTTGTTCTAAAAATGCTTGCTTAGAGCATAGATGCAGTTAGTCAGAATGTCCAGTGTAACTTAGATAAGATGTAGTCAAACAGAATTCTTTATTTTTTGATTGCCAAGAATTGAACCATGAACTGTCTTTTAGCTGGCTTATTTTTGTAACTCTTTAATTCTCTATTTTTTAATAAAATAATAATTTTTACAACTGGTTTGCTTATTGCCCAACGTATGGGAGAGACTGAATGCAGGCCTTAGGCCTAACAGTTGTAATTCCCACTGAGGGTGGAATTTAGGCTGGTGTATCTTAAAATATACAGCCTGTTAAGATTTTTTTACTGGTTTCCAGAGGTGTTCTGAGGAGCCTTTGGAGGAAAGCAAAGCCGTTTCCGTACACCTATCATGATTATTAGCTATTTGACAGCCTTATCCTCCAATCCCCTTCAAAAGGCATCTAAGTTTGCAAGTGTCACTAGTCTTGAGAAAATGAAGGTAAAACAGTTGTATTTGCAAAGGGCATTCTATTTGGTTTTGTTTAGTTTTTGCAAAGATTGGCCAAATTGTTATTGAATAAGTGATCAAAATCCTGTTGGCGATTTATGCTTGTATAAGGGATACAGGAAAGGGCCACTCAATGACAATGTGCTGGCTGCAATCTCAGGAATTCAACCACTGCTTGCTATTGTTGCTATATGCCATCAAGTCTCATCTGGTGATTATAGTGAACCTAACAGGATTTTCAAGGTATGGAAGATATTTAAGGAGTGGTTTTATCAGTTCAACCCTCAAATGAATTTTCATGGTGGAGCAGAGATTTGACTCCAGGTCTCTTGCATCCCAGTCCAACAATTACACCAAACTAGCTTTCAGCACTTATGTTTTATAGCTACTTGCAGTTACAGCAAGACAGTTTCTCCCCTAACTGCTATCAATAGAGGTTGTTTATTATATTCTGGATTAGATTATTAATTTAGTCATTTAATCCAGAATATAATAGACATTTAACCACTCATGGCGCAGTGGTTAAATGCCTGTACTGCAGGTAAAACTGTGCTCATGACCTGGGGTTCTATCCCAGGTAACCGGCTCATGGTTGACTCAGCCTTCCATCCTTCCGAGGTTGGTAAATTGAGTACCCAGCTTGCTGGGGGGGGGGGGCAATGTGTAGCCTGTATAATTAAACTGTAAACCGCCCAGAGACTACTTGAAGTGGTATGGGGTGGTATATAAGCAGAAAACTTTTTGCTTTGATTTACTATTTATTGAAAAAAGTCTAAAGTATGCTATATTCAATTTATAAAATAAAGAAATCTTATCCCATCATATTTATGAGCATCAATCCAGAATAACTTGATTCCTGCAAATCAGGATGGGAACCTTTCAGAGGCCCAGGAAATATTAATTCTTACCCTCAGATTTGGTAAGACACACCTCCCATTCACGCTCATATGCACTTTCCCCTTTTCTAACTGGAAGTGCTTTTGTTGCTGGCTGCTGGGAGCAATCCACCCCTCCTTTTGTTGCTCTTTATCTCTTCTGAATGATGTAGGTTCTGAAAAAAAGTACCCTCAACCTGAAAAGCTCAGGGGGCTCAAAAAAGCAAAAAGCAAAGTGTTCTGCTTATATACCATAGCATATTAGATTACTTGGAGAATACTTGTTTTTATTACATTATTATAGTTCTGCGAAATAATTCTTCCATTGACAGAATATGCTTTCTACTAGCAGGAATATACAGTTGGATTGGAACCTATGCATCTCCGTTGTCTCCTCTGTATTTCTCAATTTGTAGTAATAGTAATTTTAATTAAGGCAATCTTACCTTGGCCTCTCCATCTGGTAGGAAAAGATAAGCTCCACTCTTATCTCTGTTGCTTGTGGTTCCATACCAAACAAACTCTAGCTTTACACGATGGTTCTTATTATCTTCTTTTGTGTTCACTTTCTAACAGAAAAGATTTTATGAGACCTTCTGCATCTCCTTTTGATACCCCAAAATCTACATATACCGTATTTTTTGCTCTATAAGATGCACTTCCCCCCAAAAGTAAGTGGAAATGTCTGTGTGTCTTATAGAGCGAATACAGTAATCCCCGTTACATATATATCACACATTTTCATTTAGAGAGAAGTTACGTGCATGGAACCTCTCTTGTCTCCCGCTGCAGCTGGGCTTCTGCAGTTCCAATCACCTAATTTGCAAAGGGGCTTCCTCCAGGGAGCCTCTGCCCTCCCCTTTTGCAGCATGGATTCCCCAGTTCCAATCATCTCATTTGCAAGCCTTCCCTTTTGCAGCTTGGATTCCACAGTCCCAATCACCTCGTTTGCAACTCCCCCTCCCTTTTGCAGCTTGGATTTCATAGTTCCAATCACCTCGTTTGCAAGCCTCCCCTTTTGCAGCCAGGATTCCCCCATCATGAAATCTTAGGCTAAAAATTTTTCTTGTTTTCCTCCTCTAAAAACTCGGTGCATCTTATGATCAGGTGCATCTTATAAAGCGAAACGTATGGTACTTTGTAACACACATACCTCTAAAAGCCCAGAATTTCCAGAGAACCAGATTTTCATATAAGTATTCTCCAACATGATCTCATCCAAAGCATTCTGTATCTCTTTAACATTGAAAATCTGATATGTCTTGACTAACTTAGCTTTATCATTGTTATAGAGATTATAATCAGCCAGTACAGTTTCTGAACTTAGTCCCTCCAAAAGCTGGTAAACTCCAAAACCCAAAGGCGGTACATGAGCCAAAAAAGATATCTATTGGGAGAAAAGAAAGGAAATGATATTTTTCTAGTTTTAAAAAACAAACATGCAAGAACAAAGAGAATCCTTTGACTCTCAACAAGACCTCTTACATAGAAATTCTAACGCAGCACTGAAAACATTTCCAGTCAAAGTTGAGATCATAGTTAGAAACAGGCATGTGAAAATAAGTGTTATATGAGAATTAGTTCTTATATTAGTAACATTCTTCTTCCACATCCACAGTTTCCCCTAAAATCAAATGGTTCCTGTCAGCTGATCTCAGATAAATTGCTTTTTGTCACCCAGGTCCCAACATTCACCTCTCTGTATTACTCTCCCTATACAAGGAAATACAAGAGTGAAATAGTATAGTTAAATTGTATTTGATTGACTCATCCAGCAAAAAGGAACAGTGAAGAAAGTTAGAATTATTTTGGATACTTGTATCTACTTTATTCCTTATTAACTTTCAATAAGGATGCACATGAAAGGGAAAGAATATATACCACCTGCTATGTGCACACCCATATTCTTCAGCTGGATTCATGCTGCCTAACGATTTATTTGTTGGGAAATTAAGACTGTTCATACCTCTTGGATCAAGAAGATCACTAATAAAGGTCAAGAAGTTACAAAGCACACAAAATGTAGATAGCTACATAACTACACCCTAATACTTCAAGGTAAAATCAAAGGGGAAAGGAAAATAGCAAGGACATAAAAATTCTCAGCTCCAAAATCTTGGAGAATGGTTTGAATGCATTAAAACATCCCTTTTTAGAGCTGCTGCATCCAAAGTGAGAATAGCCATGATGATACCCAATCTCGATCAGGAAATGATCATCAAGGGGAAAAAAATCTATGCCAGGCTAAGGACAAAAAGAGAAGTCAAGAACACAGTTATTTTACAATTCTTTTGCTGACTTCCAGGACTTGCTGTAATAATGCAACTCTTTTGAAACTCAAGCAAACTATCGCATTTCTCCGTGTATAAGATAATATTTTTGTTCTAAAATTGTTAGAATAAAAATTGAGGGTCATCTTATACATGGTAGGCAAGTGGTGTTGCAGGTTCTGTTTTCCACAGCTTCAGTGTGAAGGGGGTACAGGCACTTTTAAAGTGTTTGTTTGTTTGTGTGTGTGTGTGTGTGTGTGTGTGTGTGTGTGTGTGTGTGTGTGTTGCATGTGTGTAAAAGAGGGGATTGTGAGAGTGCTTCCACATACCTGGACGCTGCAATAATGTTTGGTTTGTTGGGGTGGAAAGGATACGACCTCAGTGTAGGGAATCCCTATGGCATGGCCAGGGTGATTGAGTGCATATTGGAATTAACCTGGGGAACACACCCCTGAAGTGTGGGAGTGTTAGTTATGCAGGGAGAACAAAAGCACGGGGTTCATTCTGGATTATTACCCAGCATCAGGCACCAATAATTATTCTCAATGTGAGGAAAGAAGAGCCCGCGCTACTGCCGTCACCTGCTACGTCCAGAGAAAGAAAATGGGCCTGATCCATCCTGAACGGGCTCCTCTTTCTATAATTTTGGACTGGGGGTCATCTTATACTTGAGAGCATTTTATAGATGGAAAAATACAGCATTTCAACACACTATATGGGTTTTCTCAGGAATAGAAAAAAGTTGGCAAACATTTCAACAATGTTATGAAATCAGAGAGAGCAAGCACCCTTGAATGAAAAGGCAGCCTCAGTTGTTAACGTTCTGAAGTGACCACAATTTTGCCATTCCTAAAGAAAGCATCCATTTAAAGCATTCTCAGTTTCAAGATGATGCATTGTGCTAACCCTGCCAAATGAAGCATAAGGAATATCTAACTCCAATATATATGCCAACTAACAGCAGAAGAATATTAAGTACCAGCTGGATCAGGTAAAAATCTGATTCAGCTTGGCATTCTGTCCACATCATAGCCAATCAGCTGTTTACAGATATTCTACGACTAAGAAAAAACCTGAACTGAAACCTTTATTTTGCATTGCACAGCAACTGACACAGAAAGTCACTGTGCTCTGATACCAGTGGTGTGCCTAGTCATTCTGATTAATTGCTATGGATGGCCGAAAACTCCACATATTTATCTAATCCCTCTTTAAGCTGTCCAAGATCAATGCATATTGTGGCAGGACATTCTGGCTTAACTATGCACTATTTAAAGAAATGCTTACCTTTCAAACACTTCATTTCATTTTTAATTCTAATTCATTTCTAAGTCTTTTAGCATTGGTTGTTTGCATTGCTTTTATTGTATTTTAGAAGACATTTGTGGCTTGTTATTCTAGCAATATGCAATTCATGATTTAACTGTTATGTTTTTAGTGCAGACTTTTAACTATCCCGAGCTATAATAAGAAACTGAATATATAAATATAAATAATAATTTATTTATTCCACTTACCTGGGAATAATCTCTAATGAATTTGGGGGATTCAATAAAAGTAAACATGTAAACACTGAAGTATCAATGCATCTCATTTCTGTATAGGGCTGTGAATAGTATCAGATTCTCAAAATTTGTAAGTAAAATGTCTTAGACATTCAACTTCAGGACAGCTATGTGAACTTGCCTAGCAGTTTTGTACTGATATCCACTAATTTTAATGTGCTCATCTCGTACATGCTCACAGAATTTATTACAAATAACTTGCCTGATATGCATCATTTGCTATTTTTGCACTTCCATCCCATATTGCACCAAGCTGGACCAGAACAGGTCTTCCAGAAGGAGACAGTACTTTAACTTTAGGTGTGTTCACGTAGACTGAAACCACTGACGAACGATCTTGTTCTGTAGGATTATAAATCAAAAGGTACCTGCAAGAAACGTTGCCAAATCTTTACAAAAGCAAAGTCATCTGATTAAATATTTTTGTTACCAAAAATAAATTACAAGGTTAGGAAACCACCACTGATTATGCAGAACACATGTGTGGTATGCTGCACACTTACAGACACAACTTCTTTAATGCTGCAGGGGGAGAAATATACTGCAAAGACATTCTGGACCACTCCCCTATTCAATAATGGATCTTTCTATTTAATCGAACTTTGGGGTTTTTTAAATGAAATTTCAAGATACACTTATTAAACTAATTTTAAAAAATTATGTTCTCTTAAGTATCCATGGAACTTGATGCAAGTTATTTTTTTAAAGAACCACATGATATCCTTGAAAAAAAAATGGAGATGAGCTCCCTCCGTGGAAGGAAATGCCTTTCTCCACCAGATGAAGTTTCTTCACATCCAACACACTGTTTCTGTAAATCCTACAGCTAACTGTTATAGCTAACCAGCAAGCTAAACATATCAAGCAAAAAGCAAAAGCAAAGTGTTCTTCTTATATACTACCTCATACCATTTCAAGTAGTCTCTGGGTGGTTACAGTATTCAGGCTACACATTGCCCCCCCCAGCAAGCTGGGTACTCATTTTACTGACCTCCGAAGGACGGAAGGCTGAGTCAACCATGAGCCTGCTAGCTGGGATTGAACCCCAGGTTGTGAGCACAGTTTTACCCACAGTACAGGTATTTAACCACTGTGCCACAAGGCTGACATATACTGTTTTTCTTTTAAAACCACCAGGCAAATCACCCAGAAAAATATAGACCTATCTTAGACAAAAAAATACTTATCTGTGAGAATGCTATGAAAGACATGGTACATAATTTCCTGGCTTCTATTATTATGCCTGTTATCACACTGTAATGCTAGTTTATTTTACTAAATTGAATTACTGCACAAACTGACTAGGCATACTGACCCATCCAGCTGATTATTTATGGAAGAAAACATTTAACATCACCTGGCCAACACGTTAAAATTAAGATCAAGAAATCACCTTCATTAACACTCATCTCCTTTCAACATTATAACCAGTCTAAAAACATAGGAAAGAATATTCATAATGTTCATTATTAAAGTTCTCTTATCACTCTCTTATCACTTCAACTTACTCCAAATAATAAGGAAGAAAGATATTAAAGGGGGTTTATACTGCTTTTTAGTTAGGATACTGTATGTCACTCAACCCACAAGAAACTTCTGTCATTATTAGCTTCAAAATAGTACAGCATATAAAAATGATGCATGTTCAGCTAATAACCTGAAACATGGCAGTCATTATCTCCTTGATGTTCTATAAATATGCCAAATTCCAAATAGATCCAATAAGTACTGCAAGTGATACAGAAGAGGGAAGACTTCTGAAAAATTTCATTTCTACTAATTGCTTCTTTATTCCATTTTTTGAAAAGACGTATTGTTATCTTCCTGTCAAATTATGTTTAATAATTACTGATACACAGTACTTTGTTCGGTCTGTCTCATCAAGAACTAAAACTCTTTGCTGGTTTGGTGATGGTACAAGCAGAAGTTCAAATGTTTTTGGAACTCAGTGATATTTTCAGGTCCCATTAAATTGCATGGCAGCAAGTGATGGCTAAATTACACTGCACATGGTTCTTTCATTTTGAAGCTGGAAAACTGGCTCTACTCCACACTTTTTAATGAAAACACTACTGTCTTTCTGTGTTCAGTGCTCCTCCTCTTAATTCTGGAATAGGAACTCAAAGGTTTAGACAACATGAGGAAGGGTTCCAGAATGATCCATGTCACATGGGCAACCCACCTGTCAGGTATCCTTTGATTTCTATTCCTGCATGGAGCTGATGGCCTTGTAGTCCCCTTCCAACCTCACTATTCTATGACTCGAAATCAGTGGTTCCCACCCTGGGTGTCGCGACCCCTTTGGGGGTCGAACGACCATTTCACAGGGGTCGCCATGAGCCAGTGAAGAAAAAGGCACAAACAATTTGGGTCTGGAGTTGGAGAGAGAGGAAGGGGGAACAGAGTGAGTTACAGCTTGATAGGTTGGAGGGGATGTCAGTCAATGGCATCAGAGGCTGCGATTGGCTGAGGGTGTCTGTAGAGGGAATTTCTCTACGATACCTGCGGCTGTGGCCTGCCAAAAGGGGCTTGTGGCCTCTTCCAAGCAGGGCAAGGGGTCACCACAATATGAGGAACTGTATTAAAGGGTTGCGGCGTTAGGAAGGTTGGGAACCACTGTTCTAAGTGATCTCCTCAGACTATCTTAGAAATCCCTCTTTTTAAAAAATACCTTCTGAGTATGACCTATGGCAGCTCTTGAGGGCCAGAAAGGTATGTTCTCTATACATTGTGGACTGGGCTACACTTCAACAAGTTAGAATAATGAAGGACAGTGGTTCAAGTACTGCCACTGGCTCATAGAGGTCTTGGTCTTCATTTCCCCAACAGTCTGCCCTGCCTTTGACTTTGGAAGGAGGCTGGACCTCCTACAAAGGAAGAAGAAAAAAGGGGGGAAACGCTGAGGGAAAGCACTGCAGACTGAGACTGTGGCTGGTGGGCCTGGTATATCCAGAGAAGGAACAGGTTACCATTTATTGGGAGTATGGAAACAAAATTCTACACAAGCTCATTCTGTGAATAAAGCCTCAAAACAGCCTGCCTCCCTTAGCCTGCAATGAGACATGGCATGATGCTAATCATCATTACAACACAACATCTTAACCTACTTAAGGAAGAATTCCATGAAAGGTCTCCTATTACCATACCCTCATGTGCGGAACTACAATGGCTTCTGTCTTTACACAGACAGCAATAAACTGTGAAGCATGTGTCTTGAATTTTAATAAAGCACAGCTAGTACAAATCAACTCCAGACCCTTGATATCAGAGATTAAATTATCTTCCTACAGAAGGAAGAATGGACAAATCTAATATTTTTTTCTATATTTCGTTGCTATGCCTTGTACGTCTGACATCTTGAATACAGACAAAATGCAAATAAGCTTCTAAAAAGATTAAGGTAACATTATTATTTATGTGCTTCTTTTGTGCTATTGAATTACATGCTGCTTTACAAAGGGATACCAGGCAGGCACTATTCCAAGAAGCAATCAATCAAAAATAAGCATACTAAATTTTAACATACAGTAAGGATCAACAATATAAATTGCAGTCCCTATCTCAACGGTACCTATCCAGCGTATCCTTTAACATAACGACTTTACATGTGACACTAATGAAAAGGGAAGCAGAACAATTAGGTGACATTAAAATTAGGATTTTTTACTCTTCATTGATCAAAAGATGTGCAAACTACTCAAGTGTCACTGTTCCTCATATCTGTTTAGCAAAGGAGATATTAAGGAAGTGCAGAAAATGGAAGTGTAAAGAATATCATACCCTAAGCCATTGTCTGCCTGAAAGAGGGAGGAACAATGTTAGGAAGGAACTGAATGA
>JAHTLZ010002060.1:328-11033 GCA_023846285.1 Phrynocephalus versicolor
TTTATTTATTTATTTATTTATTTATTTATTTATTTATTTATTTATATTTTAAAAATTTAAACAACACATAAATCCCCCACAACACATTGTGCTTAATTATCCACCACCCTCAGGATTATATAACAATATACTTTATAACATTATATAACATTGCATTCATTACAATCACATGTTTTATCTTAAACAACCTGTCTCCTTCCAAAACTGAATTGATTCTTTAGATGGAAAATAACCTTTTTGCTTTAGAAATACATGATCCAGAAATTTATACCAGATTCGATTAAAAACGTTCTCTTTTACCATCCCTTTTTTAATTTTCAATTCGCAGGTCAGTTTATCATTAATAGCCAAACTCCACATTTCTTCATACCATTCCTCTAGACTCAATTTCTTATTATCTTTCCAATTTTTTTGCCATTATTAATCTTGCAGATGTTACCATAATTATAATCAGATCCTTTACCTCTTTTTCTATTTCACAATTTTAATTATGTTTAGCAATGCTATCTTTGGAGATCCTTCCATATCAATCCCTATAATTTCTTTTATTTCATCAAAAACTATTATCCATTCCTTTTCTTTTTCCTCACAGGACCACCACATAAGATAATAGGTTCATTTTTCCTTTTTACACCTCCAATACAAGGGTGATACCTCCTTATTTATTGCATGCATTTTTACTGGTGTTAAATACCATCTCCAAATAACTTTGTAACAATTTTCCTTAATTCTTACTGACATATTTTCCATTATTCTTTCCCTCCATATTGCATTCCAAATTTCTTCCTTTATCTCTTCATTTAAATCTCCTTGCCAAACCAGTTTTAGTGCTGTTGTTTTATATTCCTCCTCAACTAATATCCTACATATTAGACTTATTATGCCTTTTCTTTGATACTGATCTTCAAACATTTTCATTTTTTCAATAATTTGTTCAAACTCAGTCATTGCCGTGTATTTCCCTTCTTTTTTTATCCACACCTTAGTCCAGTTATCTAGCTGCCCTATGCTTAGCCAATTAAGATTTTCTTTCCTTAATACTTCTTTTATTCTCACTGTATCAAAGGCATTTATCCAATCTTTAATTTTAATTACCCTCTGTTCTGTCAAAATCTTACTTATTTTTATCTTTAAGTTTTCTGGGAAATTTGGTAAGTCCACTATTCAAGTCAATGGGGATATCTTTGGGCTTAATATTCTTTTATACTTGGTCCAACACTCTAACATATCACAAAGAACTACTCTCCACCCTATCCAAACCAGCAGTGGATGCAGTCATACAATTTGTCCAGAAAGCACAACTGACTCAGCATTGCAAACGCAAAGAGAGGCAAATGAAGAAGTTTGATCTTCTCCTCTCCCGGAAACAGTCAGCAAAAGAGTTTGGCAGGAGGAAGAAGGATGAGGGGACCATGACAGGAGATGTAAAGGACAAATGGGTGAAGAACCTCTCAAACAGGGAACTCACCCAGACAGAGAGAGAGGTCCTAGCCAAAGGCCTAAATTTTGCCATCACACCCAAGCAGGTTCCTGTTGTGGATTTCATCACAGCTACAGAATTGGCCATCCACAGCAACAATCTGCCAGAAGCAGAAGCAGAACTACTCAGGATAAAAGTCTCTGCTGCACTCTCCAGTGCTCAACCACCACCATCCAACCTCACCAGCCAAGAAAGAAGTGCTCTGACATCCCTCAGCAGGGATGAGAGCATCACAATTCTGCACTGTCGTCCTCAACACTATGGACTACCACAAGGAGGTTATTACACTTTTAGATGACCAACACACATATGAAAAACTAAAAAGAGATCTCACCAGCAATTACAGGAAGAAAGTAATAGAATGCTTAAAACTCTTGGAGCAAGAAAACACAATTGACAGAGTGACCTACCACCAGTTATATCCCGGAGAGACCGTCCCCTGCTTTTATGGAATTCCCAAGATCCACAAGCAAGGAATTCCCCTCAGACCTATTGTCAGCAGTATAAATTCAGTGACTTACAACATCGCAAAATACCTGGCAACTATCCTAGCCCCACTGGTTGGACTCACGGACCACCACGTACACAATTCAGAGGAGTTTGTTTCTAAAGTCAGGGAGCTGAAACTGGATACAGATGAAACCATGGTATCCTTTGATGTTACATCGCTCTTTACAAGCATCCCCACCACTGATGCCCTAACAATGGTAAAGAGAAGACTAAGAGAAGACAGCACCCTCACCTCCAGAAGCCGCCTCAACCCAGACCAGATATGCCTGCTCCTGGACCTCTGTCTGAACACCACATATTTCATGTACAGAGGGGACTTCTACAGACAGAAACATGGCTGTGCCATGGGTTCCCCAGTGTCACCAATTGTTGCAAACCTATAGATGGAAGAAGTGGAGAAGAAGGCACTCAACACCTTCCCAGGGACAACACCATCCCACTGGTTCAGGTATGTAGATGATACCTGGGTGAAAATCAAGACTCAGGAAGTACAGGCCTTTACAGACCACATCAATGTGGTGGACTCTAATATTAGGTTCACTAGGGAAGACACCCAAGACAACAGGCTGGTTTTCCTGGATTGTGCAGTCATCATCAGACCTGACCATGGCCTGGGAGTAGAAGTTTACAGGAACCCCACCCACACAGATCAATACTTACTGTTTGACTCCCACCATCCATTACAGCACAAACTAGGAGTCATCAGGACCCTAAGCCTCAGAGCAGAGAGCATCCCCACCTCCACAGAAGCCAAGAAGAAGGGAGACAGGCACCTGAAGACAGCACTTAAGGCCTGTGGATATCCAAAGTGGGCCTTCAACAAAGCAGTGGGCCATCCCAGAAGAACAAGGGATCAGTCTGAGACCCAGACCCAACGGAAGAACCTGGTCATTCCTTACATGGCTGGAGTGTCGGAGAAGCTTAAAAGGACTTTTGGCAAACATCACATCCCTATTTATTTCAAACCTACAAACACACTAAGGCAGAGACTTGTCCACCCAAAGGATCCGATACCAAACCATAAAAAGAGCAATATAGTATATGCGGTCCAATGCAGTGAGGAGTGTTCAGATCTCTACATTGGAGAAACTAAACAGCCATTAAACAGAAGGATGGCCCAACATAGGAGGGGCAACAGCTCAGGACCAGAATCAGCAGTACACCTCCATTTGAAGGACAAAGGCCACTCTTTCAAAGATGAGGATGTACACATATTAGACAAAGAAGAGAGGTGGTTTGAAAGAGGAGTAAGGGAGGTCATTCATGTGAGCATTGAAAACCCCTCCCTCACCAGAGGGGGTGGGCTCCGGCATAGTCTATCTGCTACTTATCAGGCTGTGCTTTCCAAAGTACCGAGACAAATCAAAAAGCCTTCACCACCAAGGCCATAGCTAAGGACCCATTCTTGATAGGTTTCAGCACCTTAGGCCATTGTTCACCTTAAGGCTAAGGATACTATTGTCTCCCAACGAGCCTATTTAGGCCATTGTTCATCTTATGAGCCTAATTCAGGCCAGGGTGACAAGAGGTCAAAGCTGCCTATAAGATGGAGGATTTGCACTAGCTGTATTCAGACTGATGATTCTGTTTGAATGAACAGCGAAACGTTTCTATCTCTCAAAAAAGAAGTCCAGTAGCCATGACTCAACTTCCAGATAAACTCAGCTGGAATCTTCACAAACACATAGCCTAAACGGATTTTATTCAATTCTTTTAACACTGTAATAAAAAAAAAATTCTGGTTCTCATTTGGTGCATATAGATTCACCAGTATACATTCTTCTCCTCTAAGTCTTCCTTGTAACATTATGTATCTACCCTCCTGGTCTTTTTTTATTAAATTACTTTTAAACTCACAGTTCTTTGATATTACTATGGCCACTCCTCTAGATTTTGAATTTCCAAATGATTTTTCATAAATATCAATCCATTTGCCTTTAAGGTCATTTTCCCCCTCTTTTTTTGGCGAGTTTCTTCTGGAAACAGTATATCAGCACGCCCTTTGTTTATCATCCTCTGAACTTTGCCTCTTTTCAGTTTGGAGCCCAGGCCTTTCACATTCCATGTTGTAATTTTTATGTTTTTAACCATATTCCTTTGAAATTTCAGCTTCTATAGTCCTGATCTGTGTTTCCCCCACACGTGCACAATAAACAATCGATAAACTCAACATAAATATGACACAAAATTGACACCACCCTGCTGACCCCTTCCCACATCTATCCCTCTCCTTCCCCCCCTTCTTCTCACCAAGTATCCTTGGTTTAAGCTTCCTCCTCCTACGGGAGGGGGGGGGAGGCTGGGTTCAAGTTTGCCAGTTCCTACTCCTGGCGCCTACACCACCTGGTATTCCCTGGCGGTCGCCAATCCAAGTACTAACCAGGCCTGTTCCTCCTTAGCTTAATATTGAATAATTGTATATTGTTCGATGACTGACTGTTAATTCCATCAGGGCCCATTTCCAAAGGCCCCTCTCCAGCCTCCTCCTTTGTTGCTTCCTCGCCCCTCAACTGCCCCACGGTGCTTCTGAGAGAAGGGCTGGAGAGAGAGAAGTGCCCTTAGGGAAGGAAAGCCCTCTGCACATGGGCAGAGAAGCACAGGGGGGGCACAGAGAGCCCGAGTGAGACCCGGGAGACCTGGGCTCAGATTTTTGTTCAGGAGAAGGAAACCTGGAAGTGGAGGAACTTTAATCTCTTTCCTTCTTTGCCATCTCCCCCTATAATGGAAAAAAAAGGGGGGAGCAAAATTCCTTTAAAATCCTGAATGTTGTTGATGTGTTTGTCTTTTTGTAATTTGAATTTATTGTAGTTTGTATAAAATTAAAGGCATTTTGGACCTAAATAAATAAAAACAAAATCCTGACTTAAATGACCCCCTCAGTGGGAGTCTCGGGGTGGGGGTGTGGAATTGCCTCCTTTAGGACTCCTCCTGCCTCCGGACCCAAAGGAGTGGCGGGGGGATCCTTCCCTCCTGGACTCCCCCCCCATTGCAGCTCCAGCGCCCCCCCCCCCCCCTTGCAACCTCTCCCCCCATTGCACTCCCCCATATCATCCCCCCCATTGCACAACGCACCTCCTCCTCCTCCTCCTGGGGGGGGTCTCTTTCCTTCTCCTTCCAGGAACCACAGAGAGCCTTTTGGAGGGCGGGGTGTGGAAAGCCACGCGGAGAGAAGGTGCCCCCCCTCCCTGGGAGCCTTCGTTTCCTGCCACTCTAGGAAGCGGAACTCGCTCCCTTGGAGGAACCTGAATGACCCCCACCCCTTCTCTGCCTCCCTTCTGGCTTTGCAAGGGAGGGGGAGGGGTAAGTAAAGGGAAAGGTTCCCCCCCCCCGCCGCCGCCGCACATGCATGCTCGTCTCCCTTTTTTCAAGCCGAAGAGCCAGTGTTGTGCGAGTCCGGGGCCACGTGGCCGGCATGGCTGCAAGGAAACACTTGTTTTACGTTCCGCTTTTATTTTATTTTTTATACAGTGTTTTCCCCTTTTCATCTGCTTGCATTTTTACATGGTTTTCGAACTAGGCTCGTTAGGCAGGAGCTGGGAGTTGAACCACAGAAGCTCAGTCCGCTGAGCGGCAGCACTCGGGATTTGAAACACTGAGTTGCAGACACTTTGCAGCCCATCATTTCAGGGAGCCCAGCCCCAAAAGGCAGGCAGGGATGGGTGGAGGGAAGAAGGGAGCCGCCTTCCTCCTCCTCCTCTTGGCCCAGGCAGAATCAGGCCCTCAATCAGAGCCAGAGACACCCCTTCTGGGAAACTCAAGGGTTTGGGGTGGTGGGATGGATGGGTTAAGGTTAGGGTTATTTATAATTATAATTATAGTTGTAATTCTCCTCCTCCTCCTCCTGCTTCCCAGTACCCAGAAAGGGGAGCCCCCAACCCTTGCACCCCTCCTCCTCTTCTTCTTCCTCTCCTTTGATATCCTTCCTTCTGCCCCATTTGAGTGGGGAGGAGGGAATCCCTTCCCTTCCCTTGGGAGACCTCCATCCCTCCCTTCTTCTGAATCCGCACCTTAGATGGAAGGATGTCTCGGATCTCCCCCCCCCCAATCATCTTTCTGGTCCCACCGCCCATCATCTCAAGAGGAAGCAGGGAGGAGGCAAAGGGGGACGGAAATGCTGGAGCGTGGGAAATCTTCCTTGGAGCCAGGATCCCACCCCAAGTGGCTCCTCAGAGGATTGAGGGCCAGGAGACCAACCCCAGCCACCAGCAGCCAAGCATAACCACTCCGTTGCTTCTTGGGCAACTGTGGAGGTCAAGGCAGATTGAAGGACTTCTCCGCTAAGAGTGCCGTCTAGGTCAAACCCTGGTGGACAGGGCAGCCGGGGGCACTCGCCAGGTGTCTCGCCCATGAAAGGGGAAAGAGTTGCAGGAATGAACTTGGAAACCGTGTGGTGGAGAGAGAAGAAATCCGAACCATCATCTCAGGAAGGAAATTCAAACACTGAGCGGATTGATTCAAAGAGTAAGGCAGGGGAAAGGTTAGGGGGGTCTAGGGTTGGAGGGGAATTGGACTCTCAAGGGAGGAGGAGGATAAAACGGTGGTTGAAGGATCCTACCTCCCTAGATGGGAATGGATCTGGTTGGAGAACCCCTGGATACGGACATCGGAAAGACTCATGATGCCCAAGAAGGAGGAAGGTAAGAGGAGTCGGATAGAGAACTGGAGTGAAAGAGAGACTTGGGAGTGGAGGAGGAAGATCAGAGAAGTAAGGCTACGAATAGAGAGTGAACAGAGAGAGAGCAGATTGGATCTGGTACCAGAAGATTGGCCAGAGAGCAAGGGGGGGCATGGGAGTGCACAGAACTTAGCCCAGGATGAATCTGGTCCCCTTGTTATAGTTGCCAACGTTTATTGATTAATTTTATTTTATTTTAGAGTATTTAACACCCCTTTCTCCTTCAAAAAGGATCCAAGGTGGCTTCCAGTAATGAGGGACAATATCCAGTCCAATGCAATCAAGACACATTCAAGTTTGAGAACAGAGAACTGAGGGACATCTTTCAGCATTAAAAGAGAACATTAACACCACAAGAGAACGCAGCAGCCGAGAAGGTCCTTTCATGTGTACCCACGAGACTCACTTTTCAAGGTGGCGGGATGGAGAGAAAGGCCTCTCCTGGTGACCTTAGTACCGGAGTGGATGGATGAGTGAAGGAAGGCCTGTGTCCTGTCAGGTTTTATAAGATATGTTCTCTCCCCAAACATTTTCCCACACTCCAGGCATTCAGAAGGCTTCTTCCCTGTGAGGGCTATTGTTGAGATTTATCATGTCCGGAAGAGAACTTAAATATATATTGCTTGCACACACAGAGAGTATCCAGAAAAATCATATGGCAGTGTATTAGAAATTCAGTTGCAATATAGACAAAGCATCCAACACAGAATTACATCAGCAAGACAGTTTAACATGGCAATAGACAGTGCAAAGTGATCTGACTTCCACTTGTAACTACTCCCTTGTATACAACTCTTGCAGCAGTCACGGAATACATTACATCGTTGGACATTACATCAAGTTACATCAGCATAGACCAGCTGTACCAAACTATATCATTACACACATTATATCGGATAAATTCATATGTGTCCAATCAATAACTGGTATATATTGTATATTTCTATACTGTCTGTCTTCCCAATTGAATTCTGGGTGGTATACAACAATTACAGAAAATTAAACCCAAATATCAAGCAAATGAACCAATTAAAAATGACAATAATAATTTGCAAGATGATGGAACAGAAAAACAAAAAAACCCTAATGGCCGCCAAACGCCTCTTTGAAAAGCAAGATCTCAAGTTCTTTTTTGAAGGCCAGCAGGGACTGTGCAAGGTGAATCTCACTCAGCAGTTTATTCCAAATATAGGGGCGGACACAGAGAAGGACCGGTTTCTAGTAATGGATTTCCTTGCCTCCCTGGGAGTGGCCACATGAAGTGAGTGCGCCTGTGACATTCTGGTGGGTTGGGCCTCAGTTGGCTTCTGGAAGACCCGCTCTGACAGACTCTCAGGTCCCAAGCCGTGGAGGGTTTTGTAAGTCAAAACTGGTACCTTGAACCTTAGTCCTCCATGCAAAACCTTTCAGCCAATTGAAAATATTACATTTTAACCTATACATACATAGTATGAAATCTTAACACGGGTTGCTGAACAAGGATTGTGTGGCTTTTACCACACTCCAGATTTTTCAAAGGCTTTTCGAATGAAATCGGATGACAGAACAGATTATCTTAGGCCGTGGAACGAGACAGGGATGTCCTTTATCACCAGTTCTGTTTTGCATAGTTATGGAGCTATTAGCTAACGCAATAAGGGAAGATCAACTAATTAAAGGTATGGGTAAGGAGGGTAAGATTAAAATTAGTTTATTTGCGGATGATGCTTTATTAACAATAAAAAATCTGCTATAAAATATACCAAGAATAAAAGTACATTTAAAAGAATTTGGTGAAACAACCGGATTATGCGTAAACTGGCAAAAATCAGAAATTATGCTCTTCAATCACGATAACCGAGACATGGAGGAGATTTCCAACTATGGATTGAAAGTTTGTAAAAATATGAAATATTTAGGGATACTTTTAGATAAAGATATTTGCAAGACTAAATAATGAAACTTCATAAAAACAAAGGAAGAGATCAGAAATAAATTACAAAAATACTCCAAACTAAACTTATCATGGTTTGGCAGAATACTTCCTAAAAATTAATTTTCTAAAATACTTCCTAAAATTAATTTTATTTTCAGAATGCTACCTATTCAATACACAGAAGCCAAAATTAAAGCTTATCAAGATCTTATAAACAGATTTTGTAATGGTGGCAAAAAAGCAAGAATAAGTAAAAGCTTATGGCATAGATCCCAAAAAGATGGAGGTATAGGCATTCCTAATCTTAGAACTTATCATACAGCTAACCAGCTTAGTTCTATGGGAAAAGTATTATTTAAACCTGAAAAACTAATATGGTGGGATCTTGAATCAGACGAGTTAAATGGAGATAGAAAAACAAATTTTTGTTTACCCTCCCCCAAAAAAGATACTTAATTAAAAAATCCGCTGTTGAGTTCCCTATTACTCACTTGGAAAAAGTGCGGATGGAAACTGATATCAGAAGGTTCCCCTCTAGGTTTGGTGATAGATCAGATAAACTTCCCCATGAATATGAAGAAATATGGAGAACTTTTTAAAATAAGGAAAGTGGCAAAATTAAAAGATTGGATTAAAAAGATGAGAACAAAGCAGGAAATTAAACGCATATTGCAAGTCCAGGATTTATCCTGGTTGAATTATGTCCAATTGGAAAGTTGGACGAAAGAATGGACAAGGAGAAATACACAACTCAGAGGATACACAAAATTTGAGCAATTCCTGTTAACATATGAATCAGAGAAAGGAAATACAGGGAAAGGAGCAGTAGGCAAAATATACAAAATAATTCAAGATTCACTTGAGAATAGGGAGCTGGATACAATAAGAGAGATATGGAAACAAGACATAGACAAAGAAATAAATAATGACGAATGGAAAAGAATTTGGAATTTGAGGATTTTACGGTCATTATCAGTTAGAATAAAAGAAAATTATTTTAAACTAGTTTTAAGATGGTATATGACATCAGTAAGACTGAACAGAATGAATCCAAGATATTCTAAGCTTTTGTGGAAATGTGAAAAAAAGTTAGGTACCTACTTTCATCTGTGGTGGGAATGTGAAATAGTTCAAAAGTTCTGGCAACAGATTTTTGATGAGACAAGAGAAATATTACAAACTGATATTAAATGTGAACCTGAAATTGCATTGCTATCATTACCACCCATTAATGAATATGATGTGAAAACAAAAGAATTAATTGCAAACCTTATGACAGCAGCAAGATTGATTATAGCTAAAAATTGGAAACTGAAATTAGATTTCAAAATTGCTGACTGGTATAAGGAAGTGTGGGATATAGCTTTAAATGAAAAACTATCTTGTAATATAAAAGTTTTGCGTGGGGAAATAAAAAAGGATATTTTTTATGACATTTGGGGGAAATTTATAGAATATGTATTACTAAAAGGGAAAGGGATACAACCGACTTATAATCCATAACAGTTCTGGAGAAAAGGACCCTAAGAAGATGACGGAAAAAGAAAGAAGATGAAGAAGCAAGAGAAGATTCATGAATACGGGACGGTCCAGGGGGTGGGGGGCACTTTGTAGTCTTTATTATTGTTTATTATTGTTTATTCAAAATAAAAATTAAAAAAAAACATAGTATGAAATCTTAACACGGGTTGCTGAACAAGGACTGTGTGGCTTTTACTACACTCCAGATTTTTCAAAGGCTTTTCGAATGAGGGGGGCCATAAGGTGTGTAGAAAGGGCAACCAGAAGGACAGAGACAGGCTTCTGAGTTCATTCAAATGGCTTCTCTCCCGAGTGAGTCCTGTGATGGTTAACAAGCTGTCAAGCATGACTGAACCTCCTTCCACACTCCAGACATTCAAACGGCTTCTCCGATGTGGATTCTGTGATGACTAGCAAGGTGTCCAGCTCGACTACACCTCTTTCCACACTCCAGACATTCAAATGGCTTCTCACCTGTGTGGGTCCTGTGATGTCTAGCAAGGTTCTCAGACTGACTGAACTTCTTTCCACACTCCAGAAATGCAAACGGCTTCTCGCCTGTGTGGATTCTGTGGTGCTTAGCAAGGCTTCCAGACTGACTGAA
>JAHTLZ010002060.1:15793-31856 GCA_023846285.1 Phrynocephalus versicolor
AGCAGGGCATTGAGACTGAGACTAGGGTGCCAGCCAGGGCTGGCTAAACCCTTACTCCTATTCCCTTTTTTGGGGTGGTGGGTGGTGGTGTTGTGACTCCACAAAAAGTGAGAACAATGAGGAGAGGTCGCAAAGCAAGAGGGCAGGGGAGGGGAACTCCTACTAAGATAAACCGGGCCACGTTTCTGAGGGAAGGGACAGGGACTAGTAGTGCAGAAAGTGATACTGGTGCAACTCCCTCCCCAAGTAGCAGTGCCAGTGGCACAAGCAGCACCGTGCCATCATCGTCTGTCACCGAGGGAAGCATGGATGAGGCATACCAACTCCCATCTCCGATACCTGACAGCATCACCCTTAAGCAGGAAGAAGACGAGGGCTCTGATTCCGAAATGGCATCAGAATCAGAATCGGGATCCCTTTATCTAAACCTGCAAGATTCTGAGGACCTGTTGGCAGGGACAGACTTAAGTCAGGCTCCAGGCAGTGAGGGAAGGAGCAGCCCTCTTTCCACCCAGAGTACCACCAGTGAGAGCAGTAGTACTACTCTACTTTCCCAGCAGGGCACAGGCCACACCAGCACCACAGCAGCGCCGGCAGGCAATAACAGAGGGGGCGTTACTTTCTGTAAGCCACGAGGGTGTCTCTGGGAGCATTTTGAGAACAGCCCCCAAGACCCAAAGATGGCGGTGTGCAAGATATGCGGGGTGGTCTTGCGCAGGGGGAATGACCCCAAACACCTCTCCTCAAGTGGGTTGCGCAGCCACCTGATGAGGAAGCACCCTGGGACTCTGCCTGGAACCCTGTCAGGCCCTTGCTCTTCAGGGAGGAAGAGAGGGGAAGAAGGGTTAGAGAAAGAAAAACACAGCTCCGCTAGTGAGAGTGGGAAGAGGCAGGCCACTCTGCAGGAAGTGGGTCTGTTGGGTGGGACTTTTGTAAGCCCGCGAAATAGGGCCAAAGCACAGGAGAGCACCACTCGAGTGGTGGGTGAAATGGTGGCTTTGAACGGGTTGCCCCTCTCCTTTGTGGATTCATCAGGCTTCAGGCACCTGATGAAGCACGTGGCACCATGGTACGAGCCTCCATCCCGGCGTACCTTCAGCAGGCGGGTGATTCCCTCCCTTTATGAGTCTGTCAGGGACAGGATCCGGGCCCTGCTGCAGGCGGCCAGAGGGAGGAAGATCCACTTCACTTCCGACCTCTGGACCGGTGGGCACCACGGATACCTCTCTCTGACGGCTCACTGGTGGCAACCCAAGGAGGTCCTGGAGCCCCGATCAGCCCATGAGCAGCTGCAGGGGGAAGCACAAGGCAGCACCCCAAGAGGGTATAGGGTGGTGCTTCTCCAGGCCCAAAGCATGGAGGACAACGCCACAGGGATCAACATTGCTGACGTTCTCAAGACAGCAATGCGAGAGTGGGGATTGGGGACAGAGGGACAGGTCAATCGTGGAGTCATGGTTACAGACGCGGGCCGTAACATGACCAACGCGGTTCTCGGGGCAGGGTTCCAGGGCATCGTGTGTGCAGCACACAAACTGCATCTAGTGGTGGGCGATGCCATTGGCCTGGGTGCACCAAAGGACTCCTGGGGTGAGGGGACCAGGGAGACCAGGCCCTTGCTGGACAAGTGTCGTAAGATCGTGGGGCACTTCGCTCGCAGCGTCAAGGCAGCCAGGATGATGCGTGAGAGGCAGGCAGAGACGAGCCGACCGGAGCACGTCCTGATCCAGGACGTGACCACCCGGTGGAACTCCACCCACGAAATGGTCAGGCGTCTGGTGGAGCAGAAGGAGGTGGTGGAATACATCATGTCAACCACCCCGGTCCTGCATGAGGGGAGGGAATTGGACCTTGGTGCTACCGAGTGGCTCGCCCTCTCCCAGATGGCGGGTATCCTGCAGCCTTTTGAGGAGACCACCCACGTCCTCAGCAGCTACAACGCCAGCCTGGGCCACGTTCTCCCCCTAGTCAATGCCCTTCGCCAACGCCTAGAGGCCAGTATCCGGGAAGAAGGCAATCTTCTCCCTAGAAGCAGGGCATTGGCAGAGAGGCTGTTGACCGGCGTGGATACCCGCCTTGGCCCACTAAGGAGGGAAAACGTGTACCAGATGGCCTGCCTGTGCGACCCTCGCGTCAAGGGTTCCCTGGCGGCCAGCAGTGCCGAACTGAAATCCTGGAAGACGGAGCTATGCCGTCAAGTCAGGGCTCTCTCCGATCAGAGCCAGGCGTCTCAGAGGGCGCACGGAAGCCAGAGCGATGCTGAGGAGGACTCCTCGCAAGGATCCACAACTCCAGGAGCGTACACCCAGAGACCAGGTTCCGTTCCAGCAGCCAACTACCTGGCCTCTGCCCTAGCCATGGCAGTTTCCTCCTCAGTGGAGCCAAGGGAGGAAGAAGTAGCGGAGCCCGCTCAGACCATGGTGAAGGAGTACATGGCCGAGCCCCTCCAACCCCTCACCTCAGACCCACTGCACTACTGGGCCAGAAAGGCAGACCTCTGGCCCGCTCTTTCAACTCTGGCGTTGGACCTCTTGTCCATCCCACCCACCAGTGTCCAGAGTGAGCGTGTCTTCTCCCACATGGGTGATGTCCTGAGGCCGCGCCGCTGTCGCCTGGACCCGGAGACGGTGGAAAGGTTGACTTTCATCCGCTTCAACCTTTCCACCTTGGGATTACCCCACCACTCCAAGAACTAAGTTGCTGCCTGTAACCTAACCTCCTGTCTGCAATCCTCCATGCCCGCCCGCAAGCCTGCCTGCCTCCCCTTGGCCGTACGAGCCTGCCTGCCCGCCGGGCCCTGTGACTACCTGCCGACTCCAGTGCTTAATGCCTGCAAAACTGCCTGCTGGACTGCCTGCCTGCCTGCCTACCTGTATTGTCTCTCACACACAACTGAAGGGTACTATTAGTGGCCCAATGTTTCTAGCCCTGGCCTCTGTCTCCTAATCCAGGCAGGGCCACACCAGCTTCCTTGGAAAGGGTCCGTATTGGCCCAATGTTTCTAGCCCTGGCCTCTGTCTCCTAATCCAGGCAGGGCCACTCCAGCTTCCTTGGAAAGGGTCCGTATTGGCCCAATGTTTCTAGCCCTGGCCTCTGTCTCCTAATCCAGGCAGGGCCACTCCAGCTTCCTTGGAAAGGGTCCGTATTGGCCCAATGTTTCCCCGTTGGACATGGCTGGTCTGAGTGAGACCCTAATACCTGCCTTCCTTGGTGCTTCACACAGTTCCCTGGGGTTTAGGTGCCAAACTGCTAACAAAGTGGTGAGGAAGCACTTTACAACAACCTACCTCAAAGACTGATTATCAGGGGGCTACTAGCTCTCCTCCTTACAGCCTTAAAGAAATAGACCCACCCAGTTCTCCTGCTTCAACTCTGTCTCCCTGTTTGGCAACTCCCGTTCTCCTGGGGTGGCAATAGAAACTATGCCTCCCAAAGCAGGATCAATCCTCCCTACTGGCACTTTGCCTTTCTGCCTTCCCAATCCCTAGCCTGGGTGGCTGGTATCCTCTAAGCCTGCGTCTAGGCTACCCTTACCTGTAAGCAAGACAAGATGCTTCCCTGCCTGCCGTGCCCTCTGCCAACAAGCCTGCCTGTCAGACTCCACCAGTCCCGGCTTTGAGCATGCCTTCCAGTTGCTTATTATCATTCAACCTCCTCCAATCTGCACTTCTGGCTTCCCAGTCCCATACTTTGTCATCTGAGCTGGTCTGTGAGTCAAGTGATCCACAAAGAAGGGCTGTGGAAAGGGAAAGACAGCTGCTCCGCTTCTATTGGGATTGGGAGTTTTAGGGATGATACATGCCTCTCTGCAGGAAGTGCTGCCGGTGTGTGTGTTTTTTTCTCCTCCTCCTCTGCTGCTCCTCTTCACTCACAGCTGCATTGCACTGTGAATGGAGGGACCAGGAAGCCTCAAGGTCTGGTTCTTGGTGGATACTCTGACCCAACAGGAATGAGTGATTCTGGGAGCTGAGGTGCAAAACATCTGCAGACACCTAGTTCAGTTTCCTCCGCCACTCTTTCCACTGGGCTGCCAGCTCTGCCTCACAAAGAAGGGAAACGTACTTGTAGTGTGTGTCCTCCAATCAGAAAGTACCATGTGTGGATCCTGGTGCTATGCTGCTGATGCTATTGCTGCTGACTGACCCTGTCATACCCTATTTGTCGTCACGTTTTCTTTGACCCAAAGGCTGCTGGAAAAGAAAAACTACGGGTTGCAAATCTAGGTTGTGATTGATGATGAATGGAGGGACCAGGAACCTTCCAGCCTTGGTTCCTCGTGGATACTCTGAGCCACTAGGAATGTGTGATTCCGTTTCCTCCGCCGCCACTCTTTCCACTGGGCTGCCAGCGGTGCCTCACAAAGAAGGGAAACGTACTTGTTGTGTGCGTAGCGTACTCCATTCAGAAAGAACCATGTGTGGGTTCTTGATGCTGTGCTGCTGATGCTGATGCTGTGTAACCGGAAAAGAAAAAATACCGGCTGCAAATCTAGGTTGTGATTGAGTTACGGGAACACTCATCAGGAACAGCAGTGGTGGTGGGCTTAGGGTTAGGGTTAGGGGGTATGTTTCGGCCTCCGCTACTCTGCCCTCTGGGCTGCACAACGCTGTGTTTCACAACGAAGGGCATGGAGATGGAATGCCGGCAGTTAGGAGCAAGTCTACCAGCACACAGCTGGGAAAGAAAGTCAGAAAGCTTGGCTTGCTGTCCTTTTGGAAGCCTGTGTGGCTCTAGCTCTGTGTCTTCTCGCTGCCTGCCTGACAGCCCCCCCCCCCACTTCTGGCTTAGCGGAGAGGCCTTCCAGCCGCTTCTTCTTCACCCTAACAGCACGGTCCAGTTAGTGCTTCAAGTTCAGCCCTGTCGCTACTCCCCTCAAGTTGCCCATGCAGCAACCACGGCTGCTTCCGCCTCTAGGCAGAAAATCACTTGAGGAGAAGAAGAGTGCAGTGCAGTCCAATTTGTTTAGAACTGGGGGACTCTGTCATCCCACGGGGGGGGGGGGTTCTTTACGCAGTCTAGGTTGGGAAATCCCTTGACAGAAGGAGGGAAGATTCGGTGCCTCTCCTTCTACCCCCTCTAGTCTGGCCTTCTGGCCTCCACTAACCTTCACTCCGGGCTTCACCCACTGTGCCTCACAGGGAAGGGCTTGGTGCTGGCTTGTGTGCTAGAAAACAGCCGTGGGCCCGTGATTGCTCTCCTCAAGTGGCTTGCGCAGCCACCTCATGCGAAAGCACCCTTGGACTCTGCCTGGGACAGTGACAGGCCTCTGCAGGAAGTAGTGCCGCTGTGTGGGAGTGTTGTCAGCCTCCGGACCGCTATTTAGTCTTCACTGGGCTGACATACACTCTGGCTCACTAAGAAGGACAACTTACTGTTGTGATGGTGGCCCTCTGTCACCATTATAAATAGAACAGCTTATCACACAGTTGCAGGCTTGTCTGTTGGAATTGTGGAAGTTGTGATTCACCACCACGAAGGGCATGCCACTGGGCTGGGCTGCAATGCACTCCATGTTTGGAGACTCTCCTGACGCACACGGACTGTGTGAGTTTCCTCCCCCACTCTCACTTGGCTGCCAACTGTGTCTCACAAGGAAGGGCATTTTCCTGGCCGTTGAAACAAAGGGTTTCCCTTGCAGAAGGATTATACTTTAGGGTAAGGCCACTAGTCTTTGTGGCCACCCACCCACCCACCCAAATAAATGAAGTGTTTGCCTCGGAGAAGGACTGAGTTTGGAGGCAGCTTGGCAATTGGCACTGCTGCTGTTGACAAGAAAGTGTTATCCTTGTGGAGTGGAAGGTGTAGGTTTTGGGGTTCTGTTTCCTTTCCATCTCCTGCAACCCACTGTGTCTCACAAGGAAGGGCATTTTCCTGGCCATTGAAACAAAGGGTTTCCCTTGCAGAACGATTATACTTTAGGGTAAGGCCACTAGTCTTTGTGGCCACCCACCCACCCAAATAAATGAAGTGTTGTTTCCTTTCCATGTCCTGCAACCCACTGTGGTTCACAGAAGGGCATTTTCCTGGCGTCCTCCTCAGGCCATTCAGCCACGCTAGGCAGCTGGAGCTTCCTGGCAATAATCCTCCCCTACGGTCCGGCCCTGTGGCCTCAGACTCAGGCTATGTGGCCTCCGCCACTCTTTCCTCTGGGCTACAAGACGCTGTGTCTCACACTGAAGGGGGTTCCTGAATTTGAACAGCGTTCGAGTACGTACAGCAGTGCACCACCAAGACTTAGTCCAAAAGTGACATGTGGTGGTGCATCGCATAGAAGTGTGGTGCCAGACCAAACCCAAGGTGATTGGCCTCCTCCTCCACTCTTTCCTCTGGGCTGCAAGACGCTGTGTCTCACACTGAAGGGGGTTCCTGATTTTGAACAGCGTTCGAGTACGTACAGCACCACCAAGACTTAGTCCAAAAGTGACATGTGGTGGTGCATCGCAGGCAGTGTGGTGCCAGGCCAAACCCAAGGTGATTGGCCTCCTCCTCCTCCAGTCTTTCCTCTGGGCTGCGAGATGCTGTGTTTCACACAGAAGGGGGGTAATGATTTGAACAGTGTTTGCATCGCAGGCAGTGTGGTGCCAGACCAGACTCAAGGTGATTGGCCTCCTCCGCAACTCTTTCCTCTGGGCTGCAAGACACTGTGACCCAAGGACAATGGCATTTTACTTCCAGTCAGGCAATTCAGCTCCTTTTTATACTGGAGCTGGCAGTGAGCCTCCCGTACTCAGGCTCTGTGCTGTGGTCTCCTACTCTGCCTTGTGGCCTGGCAGGAGTGGCCGCCCTTACTCTGGCCTTGTGGAGTGGACGCGTCGCCCATAGATAGTCCTCCTTGTATAGCCTAGTGGGCTGGGCTGTGGGCTGTAAAACTTAAGTCAGAGCAACCCAGAGCCCTATCCCATTCCCATCCCTACCAAAGCTATTCCGGCTGTACTAGTAGCTAGGTACGAACGTAAAACGTAGCTTTAACCACCTCAGGCTCTAACTGTAGTCTAATGCATTGCTGAATGCTGACCACCAGACCAATCCATGACCAAAAGCAGGGTTGCATTGGCTTTGGCTCATTGGCTGTATTGCTTGTCCTTTAAGTGTGTGTGACTTTGACTGTGTGAATGTGAAGTGAAGTGAAGGCAGAAGGACCTTGGAGATGGGGGGGGCAATTTGAGAGGAGTAGAGTTGTAGACCCCTCATCCAGATTTGGGGAGGAACGGAATGTCTTTCTCCTGCTGCCTCTGAGAGGTGGAGGGGAGATGGGATGATATCAAAAAACCAAACAACAAAAAAGTACAACAAACAGGCACGTCAGCCAGACCAAGTAGGGTGGCTGCTGGCTGGTTCAGCATCAGCAGATTCAGCACAGCAGACCAAGAGGGGAAAAAAAGAAATGCAAATTTGTTTCTACCCCACTTGGTTTGCTTAGGATGCACTCTAGCCTTGTTGTGCAGCAGCAAGTCCATCACCCAGGCAACTGTATTTCGCCTGCTCGTTTGCGGGACCCGCGCCCGCGCGCCCGCCCGCGCGCCCGCCCGCCCGCCAGCCAATCCCCCTGCCGTTGCCGCTGCCGCCGCCCACGCATGTACCCCCGCGCCCCCGCCGCCCGCGCTACGCCCGCAAGCCGCAAGTCTCGGTCGGACGTCAAAATGCGCGAAATCGCGGTAGAAACGAAAACGAAAAAAACGAAAAACGAAACGACTAATTTTTTTTATTTTTCGCGAAAAACGGAAACGAAACGAATCGGACCCTAGCCAAAACCGAAACCGAAAATGAAGTTTTTTTTCTGAGTCGTGCCCATCTCTAATAGCCATAACAGAAACTTGGTGGAATGCGGAGAACCAGTGGGATACAGTAATCCCAGGCTATAAACTCTATAGAAGGGATAGAGAGGGGCGGGTTGGAAGAGGAGTGGCCATCTATGTCAAAGAAGGGGTAAAATCCAGCAGAATGGAGATTGAGAAGGGTCTGACTCCACCATAGAATCACTCTGGGTTAAACTACCAGGTCCAAGGAGCGATGTGATAGTTGGGGTATGCTATTATCCACCAGATCAAAAACTTGAGGGGGACTTTGAAATGAGGAGACAAATCATGGAGGTGTCTAAGAGGGATAGGATAGTAATCATGGGGGACTTTAATTATCCCCACATTGACTGGGCCAATGCGAGCTCGGGGCAAGAAAGAGAAATTGGGTTTCTGGACATGCTGAATGACTGTGCCTTAGAGCAACTTGTCATGGAGCCCACCAGTGAACAGGCAACTCTGGATCCAATACTGTGTGATACTCAGGACCTGGTCAGGAATGTGAATGTCACTCAGTCTCTGGGGAACAGTGACCATGATGCAATCTCCTTTGCCATGTATGTTGGAGGAAGAGTGTCAAACAAATCAGACATAAAAACCCTTGATTTCTCAAGGGCAAACTTCCCTCAGATGAGGAAACTAGTTAAAAAGAAATTGAAAGGGAAAATTAAAAGAATTCAGTCTCTCCAGCGTGCATGGAGCCTGTTTAAAACAACGACAATAGAGGCCCAGCACGTGCATACCACAAAGAAAGAAGAGCTCATCTAAGTCTAATAGGGCACCAACATGGTTAACGAGTGGAGTAAGAGAGGCTCTAAAGTGCAAGGAGAGGTCTTTCCGTAAATAGAAAATAAAAAGGAACACAAACTCTGTCAAAAGAAATGTAAGAAGATGATAAGAGAGGCAAAGAAAGACTTTGAATAACACATGGGTAGCAATATAAAGGGTAGTAATAAAAGCTTCTTTAAATATGTTAGAAGTAGAAAACCTGCCAGAGAACCAGTTGGCCCTCTGGATGGTGAGGGAGGAAAAGGGGAGGTTAAAGAGGACTTCACTGAAGCTTTTTTAAAACAGTTTCAGCAGGTTTTGGGGGTTAGCATGGAGAAATTATTCAATGATATATTGCAAGGGGGAAATATCCCAGAGACATGGAGAGAGACACAAATTTTGCCTGTGAGGAAGGAAGGGAAAGTAGAAGATCAAGCAGTTTTGTATAGACCAATTACTCTGGCAAATCAAGATTATAAAATATTGACAAAGATATTGGCAAAAAGATTAAAGGACATAATTCCAGAAGTAATTCAGGAAGATCAATATGGCTTTGTCAAGGGCAGATTTATAGGTGAACCAATAAGGATAGTAATGAATGTGATAGCGGATGCCAAGAGGAATAGGAAAAATGTCACAATCATGAAACCAGACATTAAACAAGCTTTTGATTCAGTTGAAAGAGAATATTTGTTAAAATTACTGAGACAGATGGATATTATTGGTCCCTATTGGAATGCTCATTAACAGAGAGACTTAAGGTGCAGAGAGGAACCAAGCAGGGATGCCCACTCTCCCCCCTGCTTTTTGCCTTGGCTATGGAACCACCAGCATATAGTATTAGAGAATGTAGTCAAATTAAAGGATATAAAATAGGAAACAAGGAAATAAAAACTAATATGTTTGTGGATGATCTAATTTTAATACTAACCAATTCTGCTGAAGTGGCTGGACCCCTGATTAAAATATTAAGGAAGTTTGAGGAAATCTCAGGGTTAGAAGTGAACCTACAAAAGTCAGAAATTATGTATATAAATGTTTTAAGGAAGGATCAAGAACAGCTAAAGAAAAAAATGAAAATGGGGAACGGAGTTAAGAAATTGACATATTTGGGAGTGATTATAACAAAAAAATTGGAAGAAAATTGGGGTGGAAAATTTTAATAGGACATGGAGGAAGATCAAAAAAAATAATAAAGGGGTGGAAAGATAAAAAATGGAGATTCTGTCCAGTATTAGAGCATTAAAAATGTTTATAGTATCTAAGTTACTCTATTTATTTCAAGTTTTACCAATAATGCTGTCGGAAAAAATATTAAAGAAATGGGATGCCTCACTAAGAAATTGGTTTTTTGGCAAAAAGAGGGTAAGAATAAGTCATAAAATATTATATGCTGTAAAAGAAGAAGGAGGTTGGAACATGCCTTCATTAGAAAATTATTATATAGCTTTTCAGTTAAAGTGGGCAATGAAAGTGGAGGGTCTCCCCATCCCAAAATGAAAAAGAGTTGAAGATGAATTGAATAAATCAATGGGTTGCTTAGGTTTATTTGATAGAGATAAAAAAATATTAAAACAATTAAAGGGCCCAAGAAAGGTAACAATGGAGATCTTAATTAAAAGAACAAAAATAGGAGGATTATCGAAATGGGGACCGATAGAACAATTAAATAAAGAAGGGAAGATTTTATCATTAAGAGATATAAAAAATTGAAATAAGAAGGGATATAATAAAATCAAGGATCTTCATACTCTAATGCAAACAGGAGAGGGGGATAGTAAGTTAAAAGAGATATTAGGAGATCAAAAATGGTTAACAGTAGAAAGTATGGAAAAGAGATATAATAAAAGGTTTTAATACTTATTGGGAAACGAAGATAAGCAATGGGAAGTAATGTATAAGTTATATACACAGAAAAGGGGAGGAGCAGGAACTATTTATAAATACTTGGTTACTCTGGGAAATCAGTCAGAAAATATAATTAAAATATTTGGGAAGAGGAGTTTGAATTAAATAAAGAAAAAATCGAATCCATGATAAAGGGGGTAAGAGAGGTTAAAATGGAAAAATTTAAGGAAATGCAATTGAAAGTATTGTATAAATGGTATTATACACCGTAGAAAGCAAGTCGAGTAGATAAAAAAATTACTTCCCAATGTTGGCATTGTAAGAAAGTAAAGGGTACTTTTGAGCATATGATTTGGAAGTGTGAGAAAGTAAGGCGTTTTTGGAATAAAATAGAAAATTGGTTAATAGGAATAATCAAAAAAAGGATTCAGTTAAATATAGACCATATATTTTTAGGATTAGTGGAAAGAAAAAACAGATTATGTATTATGGAATAGCAACTGCGATAATGGTGCTAATAACTGGATGGAAGGATAAAGGAAAAAGGAAATACAAGTGAAAAAATTATCTATATCAATTTTTTCAAAAAAAAAACTGCAGGAAAAAACAGAATTTTGAAAGAGTAGCAGAAATTTATAGAATGGTTGGAAGGAAAACCTGAGAATGAGAAATGGGCTAGACTTTTCCAACATGCTTTGACAATGTATAATATAAGAGGAAATTGCACTTAGTTGCTTGCTCGGGGTTGGGGGGGGGGGAGGAGAAAAAAAAAACAAGGGCGAACAACCTTTGGCAATTGTATAAAGATTGATATGTTGGAAAATAAATTCTATTCTGTTGGTCCTAAATAAAAATTGGGAAAAACTTATTTAAAAAAAGGAGGACTTGGAAATTGCAGAGAAATTAAATGACTTTTTTGCATCTGTCTTCATGGCACAAGACCTTGGGCAGATTCCACTGCCCGAACAGCCTGTCTTGACTAAAGAATTAAATCAAATACAGGTTAAAAGAGAGGATGTTTTAGGACTAATTGACAAATTAAAGATCAACAAGTCTCTCAACGGTAATATGCAACTTGTCTCTTAAAACAGCCACAGTGCCGGAGGACTGGAGGATAGCAGATGTCACACCAATTTTTTAAAAATGAAGGAGGGGGGACCCCGGAAACTACAGGCCTGTTAACATTACATCTGTCCCAGGGAAAATGGTGGAAAGCCTCATCCAAGAGAAAATCTTAAAACACATAGAAGAACAAACCTTGCTGAGAAAATCAGCATGGCTTCTGCAAGGGTAAGTCTTGCCTGACAAATATTTTAGAATTCTTTGATAAGGTCAACAGGCATGTGGATTCGGGTGAACCAGTGGATATTGTCTATCTGGATTTTCAGAAGGCTTTTGACACAGTTCCACATCAAAGGCTGATGAGAAAATTGCACAGTAAGGGGATAAGAGGGCAGGTACTCTTATGGGTTGAGAACTGGTTGAGTTCTAGGAAACAAAGAGTAGGTGTCAATGGGAAATTTTCACAGTGGAGAGAAGTGAAAAAAGGTGTGCCCCAGGGATCTGCCCTGGGACCGGTACTTTTCAATCTGTTCATAAATGACCTGGAGACAGAGATAAGCAGTGAGGTGGCCAAGTTTGCAGATGACACAAAACTTTTCCGTGTGGTAAAAACCAGAGAAGATTGGTGTGTTGGTGGAAAGCTCCATGAAGGTGTCTACCCAGTGTGTGGCAGTGGTGAAGAAGGCCAATTCCATGCTAGGGATTATCAAAAAGGGGATTGAAAATAAAACAGCCAACATTATAATGCCATTATACAAAACAATAGTAAGGCCCCACCTAGAGTACTGTGTACAATTCTGGTCACCACATCTCAAGAAAGACATAGTGGAACTGGAAAAGGTGCAGAAGAGAGCAACTAAAATGATTACTGGGCTGGGGCACCTCCCTTATGAGGAAAGGCTAAAACATTTGGGGCTCTTTAGTCTGGAAAAAAGGCGCCTGAGGGGGGATACAATTGAGACGTACAAAATAATGCAGGGTATGAGTAAAGTGGATAGAGGGAAGCGGGTTACAAACCATGATGGGGATGTGTAATCTCCAGGCTTAAAACCGGGGTACTTCTAGGGTCAGATGCAGGGGAGAGGTATCAGGAGACAGATATCTCGTCTCATGCGCTCCCAAACGCATCTGGTAAGGCCACTCTGAGATACCAGAAGCTGGATTAGATGGACCTTGAACCTGATCCAGCATGGCTCTTCATATGTTCTTATGTTTTTATTTATTTCAAACATTGCTACTCTGCTTTTCACCTTAAAAGAAACCCAGTGTGGCTGAACTCTGCTTAGAGGTTTGGGCCTCACTTACCTAGGAGGCATAAAAATACTATATAAGTGCTTTCACTCATTAAGAACATAAGAACAGCCTGGCTGGAACAGACCCCAGCCCATCCAGTCCAGAATTCTGTCTCACACAGTCGCTCACCATGGTATTCCCAAGCAGATGTCTTCACCTGCGTAAGATTCCCTGCAAATGGTATTGAGAGATCTCCTGCCTATCTCTCCAACTCAGAGGTTGTCCTTAGGTATCCATAGCCATTGAAAGCCTTCTCCAAGCCTTTCTTAAAATTGTCAAGGCTGACAGCTGTCACCAATTTTCTCTTATTTGTTTGAGATCAAGCACCCAAAAGTTTCATGGAGTGCCACCTAGTTCTGTTTATTATCTATTTATTTTAGAGTAGTTTTACCCTGCCTTTCTCCTTGGAAAATGACCCAAGGTGGCTTTCAGTAATGAGGGATAATATACAGTCCAGTACAATTAAGACATGTTCAAGTATATGAGAACAAGGAATTGAGGGAGATCTTACAGCATCAATACAAAACATTTAAGCAACATGGTTATAAGTATTTCTAGTGTTGTGTGATAGGGAAAATGGCTTTTCCTTATCTACTTTGTCCACACCATGTATCATTTTATAAATCTCAATCAGATCACCTCGTAAGCGCTGAAAGAGGCCCTGCTGTTGCAGACTCAGATGGTAAGGAAAGTGTTCCACTCTCCAAATCATTCTGGTTGTCCTCCTCTGCACTTTTCCCATTTCCATAATATGCTGCTGGAGGAAGGGTGACCAGAACTGTTCACAATCCTTCAGATGGGGCCTCGCCATAGATTTATAAAGAGAGAAAAGGACACTTGCTGACTTACTTTATATACCCTTCCTAAGGATACAAAGCATTGAGTTGGCTTTTTTCACTGCTGCGGCACACTGGGTTGACGCCTTCCTTGAGCTGTCCACCAGGAGACCAAGGTCTCTTTCCTGGATATGATGAAGAGATTTCATATCCCAGCAGTTTATAATTGTAATTGGAGATTTTTGCCCCACTGTGCATCATTCTGCCCTTAGTAATGTTGAAGTTCATTTGCCACTGGTTTGCCCACTCCCCCAGTGTCAAGAGATCCCTCTGGAACTCCTATTAATCTTCCTCAGTTTTTACCACCCTGTATAATTATATATTGTATAAATGCATGTGTGTGTCTGTGAAGATTCTCAGGCATCTGGTTGAGTTTATCTGGAAGTTGAGTCATGGCTACTGGACTTCTTTTTTGAGAGAGAGAAATGTTTCGCTGCTCATCCAAACAGCTTCATCAGTCTGAATACAGCCAGTGCGAGTCCTGCATCTTACAGTCAGCTTTTGACCTCTTGCCACCCTGGTCTGAATTAGGCTCATAAGATGAACAATGGCCTGAATAGGCTCGTTCCTGTCCCCCCCTCCCTATATATATCTAGCTTCATTTTTTCTGCCACTCTAGGAAGCCGCACTCGTTGCAACTTGTCTCTTAAAACGGCCACAGTGCCGGGGGACTGTAGGATAGCAGATGTCACACCAATTTTTAAAAAAGGAAGGATGGGGCCCCCGGGAAACTACAGGCCAGTTAGCCTTACATCTGTCCCAGGGAAGATGGTGGAAAGCCTCATCCAAGAGAAAATCTTAAAACACATAGAACAAACCTTGCTGAGAGAAAATCAGCATGGCTTCGGCAAGGGTAAGTCTTGCCTGACAAATCTTTTAGAATTTTTTGAAAAGGTCAACAGGCATGTACATTTGGGTGAACCGGTGGTTATAGTCTATCTGGATTTTCAAAAGGCTTTTGATACAGTCCCTCACAAATTGCAGTCAGGGGATAAGAGGGCAGGTCCTCTTATGGATTGAGAACGGGTTGAGATCCAGGAAACAAAGAGTAGGCGTCAATGAGAAATTTTCACAATGGAGAGAAGTGAAAAGTGGTGTGCCCCAGGGATCTGTCCTGGGACCAGTGCTTTTCAATCTGTTCATAAATGACCGGGAGATAGGGATAAGCAGTGAGGTGGCCAAGTTTGCAGATGACACAAAACTTTTGCGTGTGGTAAAAACCAGAGAAGATTGTGAAGAGCTCCAGAAGGATCTCTCCAAATTGGGGGAATGGGCTACGAAATAGCAAATGCATTTTAATGTAGCCAAATGTAAAGTAATGCATATTGGGGCAAAACTTTATCTATCAACTCATGGGCTCTGAGTTATCCGTGACAGATCAGGAAAGAGATCTTGGTGTGTTGGTGGACAGCTCCATGAAGATGTCTCCCCAATGTGTGGCAGCGGTGAAGAAGGCCAATTCCATGCTAGGGATTATGAAAAAGGGGATTGAAAATAAAATACCCAACATTATAATGCCATTATACAAAACGATAGTAAGGCCGCACTTGGAGTATTGTGTACAATTCTGGTCACCGCATCTCAAGAAAGACATAGTGGAACTGGAAAAGGTGCAGAAGAGAGCGACTAAAATGATTACTGGGCTGGGGCACCTCCCTTATGAAGAAAGGCTAAAACATTTGGGCCTCTTTAGTCTGGAAAAAAGGCGCTTGAGGGGGGATATGATTGAGACATACAAAATAATGCAGGGTATGAGTAAAGTGGATAGAGGGAAGCTCTTCTCCCTCTCACAAAATGCCAGAACTAAGGGACATCCACTCAAATTGAGGGCTGGGAGAGTAAGAACAGACAAAAGAAAATATTTTTTCACCCAGCGCGTTGTTAGTCTATGGGACTCCCTGCCACAGGATGTGGTGATGGCATCTGGCCTGGATGCCTTCAAAAAGGGATTGGACAGATTCCTGGAGGAAAAGTCCATCACGGGTTACAAACCATGATGGAGATGTGTAATTCCCCAGGCTGAAAACCAGGGTACTTCAAGGGCCAGATGCAGGGGAGTGGTATCAGGAGACAGAAATCTAGTCTCATGCGCTCCCAAACGCATCTGGTGGGGCCACTGTGAGATACAGGAAGCTGGACTAGATGGGCCTTTGGCCTGATCCAGCATGGCTCTTCTTATGTTCTCGTTGCTTTTTCCCTCCCATTGGACCCCCCTCCCATTTCCCCCAAAATGACCCCCTCCTGGGAGGGAGATCTAGTTCTCGGCGGGGGGGGGGTAGGTGGAATGGCCTTTTTGAATCGTCCTCCTGCCTCCGGACCCAAAGGAGTGGGGGGGGGGGCCCTTCCCACCTGGACTCCCCCCATTGCATCTCCACCGCCCCCTCCTCCTCCTCCCCCTTTGCAACCTCTCCCCCCCATTGCACTCCCCCATTTCATCCCCCCCCAATTGCACAACGCACC
>JAHTLZ010002060.1:33475-58467 GCA_023846285.1 Phrynocephalus versicolor
AATCTGGTCCCCTTGTTAACGTTGCCAACATTTATTGATTACTTTTAATTTATTTTAGAGTATTTAACCCCCCCCTTCTTTTTCTCCTTCGAAAAGGACCCAAGGTGGCTTCCAGTTATGAGGGAGGATATCCAGTCCACTGCAATCAAGACACATTCAAGTTTGAGAACGGAGAATTGAGGGACATCTTTCAGCATTAAAAGAAAACGTCAACATCACAAGAGAACGCAGCAGCCGAGAAGGCCCTTTCATGTGTACCCACGAGACACACCTTTCAGGGTGGCGGGATGGAGAGAAAGACCTCTCCTGGTGACCTTAACACCGGAGTGCATGCATACTGTGAGATTCGCACCTTGAGATAGTTAGGACCCAGACCATTTTGTGCTTTGTAGATCAAGGTCAGCCCTTTGAATTGTGCCCGATAACTGTTTGGCAGCCAGTGGAGCTCCTTTAGTAGGGGCTGTAACTTTGTTACACCATGGATGAGTGAAGGAAGGCCTGTGTCCTGCCAGGGTATAATATAAGATGTGTTCTCTCCCCAAACATTTTCTCACACTCCGGGCATTCGGAAGGCTTCTTCCCTGTGAGGGCTATTGTTGAGATTTATCATGTCCAGAAGAGAACTTCAATATATATATCACTTGCACACACACAGAGTATCCAGAAAAATCATATGGCAGTGTATTAGAAATTCAGTTGCAATATATACAAAGCGTCCAACACAGAATTACATCAGCAAGACAGTTTAACATGGCAATAGACAGTGCAAAGTGATCTGACTCCCACTTGTAACAAATCCCTTGTATACAACTCTTGCAGCAGTCACGGAATACATTACATCGTTGGACATTACATCAAGTTACATCAGCATAGACCAGCTGTACCAAATTATATTATTACACACATTATATCAGATAAATTCATATGTATCCAATCAATAACTAGTATATATTCTTTATTTCTATACTGCCTGTCTTCCCAATTGAATTCTGGGTGGTATACAATGATTACAGAAATATAAACCCAAATATCAAGCAAATGAACCAATTAAAAATGACAATAATAATTTGCAAGATGATGGAACAGAACAAAAAAAAAACCCTAATGGCCGCCAAATGCCTCTCTGAAAAGAAAGATCTCAAGTTCTTTTTTGAAGGCCGGCAGGGACTGTGCAAAGTGAATCTCACTCAGCAGTTTCTTCCAAATATAGGGGCAGACACAGAGAAGGACCGGTTTCTAGTAATGGATTTCCTTGCCTCCCTGGGAGCAGCCACATGAAGGGAGTGCGCCTGTGACATTCTGGTGGGTTCGGCCAGTTGGCCTCTGGAAGACCCGCTCTGACAGACACTCAGGTCCCATGCCGTGGAGGGTTTTGTAAGTGAAAACCGGTACCTTGAACCTTGGTCCTTCACGCAAAACCTTTCAGCCAATTAAAAATATTACATTTTAACCTATACATACATAGTATGAAATCTTAACACAGGTTGCTGAACAAGGATTGTGTGGCTTTTACCACCCTCCAGATTTTTCAAAGGCTTTTCGAATGAGGGGGTCATAAGGTGTGTAGAAAGGGCAAACAGAATGACAGAAACAGGCTTCTCAGTTCATTCAAACGGCTTCTAGCCTGTGTGAATTCTGTGATCCTTAGTAAGGCTTCCAGAATCAATGAACCTCTTTCCACATTCCAGACATTCAACTGGCTTTTCAACTGTGTGGATTCTGTGATGCTTAGTAAGGCTTCCAGATTCACTGAACCTCTTTCCACACTCAAGGCATTCAAACGGCTTCTCCCCTGTGTAGATTCTGTGATTACTAGCAAGGTGTCCAGCTAGACTAAACCTCTTTCCACACCCCAGACATTCAAACGGCTTCTCGACTGTGTGGGTCCTGTGATGGCTAGCAAGGTGTGCAGCTTGACTAAAGCTCTTTCCACACTCCAGACATTCAAACGGCTTCTCGCCTGTGTGGGTCCTGTGATGGCTAGCAAGGTGTGCAGCTTGACTAAACCTCTTTCCACACTCCAGACATTCAAACGGTTTCTCACCTGTGTGGATTCTGTGATGCTTAGCAAGGCTTCCAGACTGACTGAACCTCTTTCCAAACTCCAGACATTCAAATGGCTTCTCGCCTGTGTGGATTCTGTGATGGCTAGAGAGGTGTACAGCTAGACTAAACCTCTTTCCACACTCCAGACATTCAAACGGCTTCTCGCCTGTGTGGATTCTGTGGTGCTTAGTAAGGCTTCCAAAATCACTGAACTTTTTTCCGCACTCCAGACATTGAAATGGCTTCTCGCCTGTGTGGATTCTGTGATGCTTAGCAAGGATTCCAGACTGACTGAACCTCTTTCCACACTCCAGACATTCAAACTGCTTCTCACCTGTGTGGGTTATGTGATGCTTAGCAAGGCTTCCAGAATCAATGAACCTCTTTCCACATTCCAGACATTCGAATGGCTTTTCACCTGTGTGGATTCTGTGATGGATACCAAGGTGTCCAGCTTGACCAAACCTCTTTCCACACTCCAGGCATTCAAACGGCTTCTCGCCTGTGTGTATTCTGTGATGCTTAAGAAGGCTTCCAGAATCACTGAACCTTATTTTACACTCCTGACATTCAAAAGGCTTGTCGCCTGAGTGGATTCTGTGATGCCTAGCAAGGCTTCCAGAATAACTGAACTTTTTTCCGCACTCCAGACATTCAAATGGCTTCTCCCCTGTGTGGATTCTGTGATGACGAGCAAGGTATCCAGCTTGACTAAACCTCTTTCCACACTCCAGACATTCAAACCGCTTCTCGCCTGTGTGGATTCTGTGATGCTTAGTAAAGCTTCCAGAATTACTGAACTTTTTTCCACACTCCAGACATTCAAACTGTTTCTCACCTGTGTGGGTAAGGTGATGCTTAGCAAGGCTTCCAGAATCAATGAACCTCTTTCCACATTTCAGACATTCAAATGGCTTTTCCCCTGTGTGGATTCTGTGATGGATACCAAGGTGTCCAGCTTGACCAAACCTCTTTCCACACTCCAGACATTGAAATGGCTTCTTGCCTGTGTGGATCCTGTGATGGCTAGCAAGGTGTGCAGCTTGACTAAACCTCTTTCCACACTCCAGACATTCAAACGGCTTCTCGCCTGTATGGATTCTGTGATGTTTAGCAAGGCTTCCAGAATTACTGAACCTCTTTCCACACTCCAGACATTCCAATGGCTTCTCACCTGTGTGGATTCTGTGATGGCTAGTGAGGTGTCCAGCTCTACTGAACCTCTTTCCACACTCCAGACATTCAAATGGCTTGTCGCTTGTGTGGATACTGTGATGGCTAGCAAGGTGTCCAGGATGACTGAACCTCTTTCCGCACTCCAGACATTCAAATGGCTTCTCGCCTTGGTCAAATTTCCCATGGGAACAAATTGTTGAGGAAGTAGTGTGGGAATTTCCACACTTGGCACCCTCAGTATTTTCTTCTGCTTTGGATGTTTTTGGAACTACTTGGTCTTCCTCCTGACAAGTAATAGTTTTGTTCAGCTTTACATCTCTCTGTTTTCCTCTAAGCTTCTTCCTTCTGGTTTGATTCTCATCACCCTCTTTTGCATCTGAATATTCAATCTCTTCCTCTGGCGCTTGGTGTCCTCTTTTATTTGTTCTGTACAGCATTTTTGAGCCTGGTGTGTGAAACCAAGCAGACCTGCTGCTGAGAGAGCAAAACATACAGAAAGAAGTGAGCACTGGTAAGTTTTTGGGCACTAGCAGTTCAACTAGGACTGTTTTACCTCTGCCTCTGCTAACTTAAACGGCTCCTTTAAATACAAAGAGCCATTAGTCAGTCAACCAAAGGAAATAGAAGCTTCCTCAAACAAAGGAAGCAGGGAGTGGTGCCAGATTTCATTTAGACATCAAAGGAAGAAAATAATACTAAATTATTTGTAGATTTTTAGCTAGTAAAACTAAATTTTCAAGGCCCGGAATACTGCACTAATTAAAATGGAGTCTGAGGGAGCAGCTGTAGTTACCTGTAACACTTGTGCCACGTTTGTCATCTTGACAAAGAGCATGGAGAGCTACACTTGCTGCAAGTGCAAGCTAGTTGCACTACCAGAAGAGAAGGTCCAACAGCTGGAGGCCTGCATATCGAACCAGCAACAAATAAAGGAGCTTGAGCTGATCCTGGACAGAGTGCAATGGACTACCCAGGACAAAGAAGAGACAGTGCACACTTCTGAGGAAGAAGTCACTTCCCCAACTCAGGAGGTAGATGTGTGGAGGAATGTGACTCAAAGGAGAAGAAGGCCAGGGGATCCCTCAGAGAGTCTCAAATTGCAAAATCAATCTGAGGCTCTCTTGCTCATCACACCTCATGAGGCATGCACAGAGGAACAACTGGTTCCACCAGAGGATCTCTCCCTCATCGCAATTGATGAGATACAGGATCAGGTGCACGTAGATGAACAGGCTGCAGGAGACAGACTCCTTGTACTAGGGGATTCTATTATTAGAAATACAAAGGGATGGATTTGTGATGAGCATGATAACCATATGGTCACTTGCCTGCCAGGTGCCAAGTTTGCAGACATCACGAGAAATCTAGATAGCTTGTTAGAGAGAACGGGGAAGGAGCCAGTGGTCATTGTACACATTGGTACCAATGATGTTGGGAAGGCGAAGCGGTCAGTCCTGGAAGCCATGATTGAAGTTAGGAAGAAGATTGAAGTCCCGGACTTCCAAGGTAGCATTTTCAGAAGTGATGCCTGTTCCTCGTGCAGGACCCGCCAGGCAGGCAGAGCTCAGAAGCCTCAATGTGTGGATGAGGCAATGGTGTTCCTCCAGTTTGTGAGGAACTGGAGAACATTTTGGGACAAGCCAAACCTGTTCTGGAGGGATCGGTTGCACTTGAATCATGATGGGACCAGATTGCTGGCACTCAACCTCAAAAAGGCTGCAGAGCAGCTTTTAAACTGATAACTGGGGGAAAGCCGACAGGAGCTGAGTAGCATCCGGTTCGGAACACCTCATCCCCGTGGAATGAGGTTGGAGACGGGAGAGAATCACATAGAGATGACATAGCAGGGATTAACACTGGGAGAATAATGGAATGTGATAGTTTGTCTACTGAAAATAAAAGCTGTGGTGGGGGAAAGAACAAAGCAGCAGCTGTTGTTGGGGAGCCCACTGTACAGATGCTGCTACGCCAATGCTCGAAGGCTCCGAGCAAAGATGGGAGAACTATAATAGCCATAAAAGAAACCTGGTGGAATGTGGAGAACCAGTGGGATACAGCAATCCCAGGCTATAAACTCTATAGAAGAGATAGAGAGGGGCGGGTTAGGGGTGTGTGGCCATCTATGTCAAAGAAGGGGTAAAATCCAGCAGAGTGGAGATTGACACAGGGTCTGACTCCACTACAGAATCACTGTGGGTTAAACTACAAGGTCCACGGAGCAATGTGATAGTTGGGGTATACTATTGTCCACCAGATCAAAAACTTGAGGGGGACCTTGAAATGAGGAGACAAATCATGGAGGTGTCTAAGAGGGATAGGATAGTAATCATGGGGGACTTTAATTATCCCCAAATTGACTGGGCCAATGTGAGGTTGGGGCAAGAAAGAGAAACCAGGTTTCTTGACATACTGAATGACTGTGCCTTAGAGCAACTTGTCATGGAGCCCACCCGAGAACAGTCAACTCTGGATCTAAGACTGTGTGATACTCAGAACCTACTCAGGGATGTGAATGTCACTGAGCCTCTGGGGAACAGTGACCATGCTGCAGTTTCCTTTGCCATGCATGTTGGAGGAAGAGTGTGGAGCAATTCAGACATAAAAACCCTTGATTTCTCAAGGGCAAACTTCCCTCAGATGAGGAAACTAGTTAGAAAGAAATTGAAAGGGAAGATTAAAAGAATCTCCAGAGTGCATGGAGACTGTTTAAAACATTGGAAATAGAGGCCCAGCAGAAGTGCATACCACAAAGAAAGAAAGCTCATGTAAGTCTAATAGGGCACCAACATGGTTAACGAGTGGAGTTAGAGAGGTGTAATTAAACTTGTAAACTGCCCAGAGACTACTTGTAGTGGTATGGGGCGGTATATAAGCAGAACACTTTAAGAGAGCCAAAGGAAGACTTTGAGGAATGCATGTCTAGCAATATAAAGTGTAATAAAAAAGCTTCTTTAAATATGTTAGAAGTAGAAAACCTGCTAGATAACAAGTTGGCCCTCTGGATGGTAAGGGAGGAAAAGGGGAGGTTAAGGAGGACTTGGAAACTGCAGAGAAATTAAATGAGTTATTTGCATCTGTCTTCACGGCAGAAGGCCTTGGGCAGATTCCACTGCCCGAACGGCCTGTCTTGACTAAAGAATTAAATCACATAGAGGTTAAAAGAGAGGATGTTTTAGGACTAACTGAAAAATTAAAGATCAACAAGTCACCAGGCCCAGATGGCATCCATCCAAGGGTTATTAGGGAATTGAGAAATGAAATTGTGGATCTCTTAACGGTAATATGCAACTTGTCTCTTAAAACGGCCACAGTGCCGCAGGACTGGAGGATAGCGGATGTCACACCAATTTTTTAAAAAGAAAGGACAGGGGACCCGGGAAACTACAGGCCAGTTAGCCTTACATCTGTCCCAGGGAAGATGGTGGAAAGCCTCATCCAAGAGAAAATCTTAAAATGCATAGAAGAACAAACCTTGCTGAGAGAAAAATCAGCATGGCTTCTGTCAGGGTAAGTCTTGTCTGACAAATCTTTTAGAATTTTTTGAAAAGGGCAACAGGCATGTGGATTTGGGTGAATCAGTGGATATAGTCTATCTGGATTTTCAAAAGGCTTTTAACACAGTCCCTCACCAAAGGCTGCTGAGAAAATTGCACAGTCAAGTGATAAGAGGGCAGGTCCTTTTATGGGCTGAGAGCTGGTTGAGATCCAGGAAACAAAGAGGAGGTGTCAATGGGAAATTTTCACAATGGAGAGAAGTGAAAAGCGGTGTGCCCTGGGGATCTGTCCTGGGACCGGTGCTTTTCAATCTGTTTATAAATGACCTGGAGACAGGGATAAGCAGTGAGGTGGCCAAGTTTTCAGATGACACAAAACTTTTCCATGTGGTAAAAAAGAAAATATTGTGAAGACCTCTAGAAGGACCTCTCCAAACTGAAGGAATGGGCTATGAAATGGCAAATATGTTTTAATGTAGCCAAATGTAAAGTCATAGAATCACAGAATCATAGAATCATAGAGTTGGAAGAGACCTCAAGGGCCATCTAGTCCAACCCCCTGCCATGCAGGAACCCCCATCACAATATTTGACAGATGGCCATCCAGCCTCTGCTTAAAAACCTCCAAAGAAGGAGACTCCACCACCCTCCGTGGCAGCATGTTCCACTGCCGAATAGCTCTAACTGTCATGAAGTTCTTCCGGATGTTCAAATGGAATCTCTTTTCCTGTAGTTTTAAACCATTGCCCCGTGTCCTAGTCTCTGAAGCCATGGAAAACAAACCTATTCCCTCTTCAATATGACATCCTTTCAAATATTTAAACATAGCTATCATATCCCCTCTCAGTCTTCTTTTAGAGAGGCTAAACATTCCCAGTTCCCTAAGACGTTCCTCATAAGACATTTCCTCCAGACCCTCAACCATCCTGGTAGCCCTCCTCTGCACCCGCTCAAGGTTGTCAACATCCTTTTTAAATTGAGGCGCACAGAACTGGACACAGTACTCCAGGTGGGGTCTGACAAGAGCAGAATAGAGTGGTACTATCAATTCCCTTGATCTAGACACTATGGTTCTGTTGATACAACCAAGAATCGAATTGGCTTTCCTGGCTGCCGCATCACACTGCTGACTCATGTTCAATTTGTGGTCCACCAAGACTCCCAGATCCCTTTCACAGGTACTATCCTCCAGCCAAGTATCCCCCATCTTATATTTGTGCAATTCATTTTTTTAACCTAAATGTAGTACCCTACATTTCCCTCTGTTGAAATCCATTTCGCTAGCTTTGGCCCAGCACTCTAGTTTGTCAAGGTCTTTTTGGATTTTCATCCTATCCTCTAGGGAATTTGCAGCCCCTCCCAATTTGGTATCATCTGCAAATTTAATTAGCATACTCTCTGTTCCCTCCTCCAAGTCATTAATAAAGATATTGAACAGCACTGGACCCAGAACAGAACCCTGAGGCACCCCACTGGTCACGTCTCTCCAAGCTGAAGAGAGGCCATTTATGATCACCCTTTGGGTGCGATTAGTCAACCAATTACAAATCCACCTAACAGTAGCACTATCTATCCCACTTTCTACTAACTTCTTAGCAAGAATACCATGGGGAACCTTATCGAACGCCTTACTAAAGTCCAGATAAACAATATCCATAGCATTCCCCTCATCCACCAGGCCTGTAATTCTATCAAAGAAAGAGATCAAATTAGTCTGGCATGACTTGTTTTTAAGAAACCCGTGTTGACTTCTTGTAATGACAGCATTGTTTGTTACATATTTGCAGACTGCCTGTTTAATAATCTTCTCTAGAATCTTTCCAGGAATTGAAGTCAAGCTGACTGGGCGGTAATTATTTGGGTCCTCTTTCTTTCCCTTTTTGAAGATGGGGACAACATTAGCCCTCCTCCAGTTGATGGGGACTTCCCCTGTTCTCCAGGACTTCTCAAAGATTATTGCCAATGGTTCTTAAATTACTCCTGCCAGTTCTTTTGATATCCTTGGGTGTAATTCATCTGGCCCCGGAGACTTAAATTCATTTAATGTTTCCAGGTGTTCCTGTACCAGCTCTCTACCTATTCTATGTTGTAATTCCAATCCTACCTCATCTAGTCTTTGTCCCAGTGGATCTCTTTCTTCCTTTTTGGAGAAAACAGAGGCAAAGAAGGTGTTGAATAATTCTGCCTTTTCCTTGTCTCCTGTTAGTAACTGGTTATTATCGCCACACAGACAGCCTATCATTTCTTTATTTTTCCTTTTGCTGCAGACATAACTAAAGAAACCCTTTTTATTATCTTTAATGTCTCTGGCAAGTCTAAGTTCGTTTTGCGCTTTAGCTTTTTTACCACCCCCCTGCATATATTAGCTGTTTGCTTATATTCCTCTTTGGTGCATTTCCTATTTTTCCATTCCTTGTACTTGTTTTTCTTTATAGTTAGCTGAGTTGAAAGTTCTTTAGTAAACCATTGTGGTTTCTTTAGACCTCTCCTATATTTTCTTCTTGTTGGAACAGTTTTAAATTGTGCCTTTATTATCTCGCTTTTAAGGAACTCCCATCCATCTTGGACTCCCTTCTCTTTCAGTGTGTCAGTCCATGGAATCACAGCCAATAATTCCCTAAGTTTACGACTATGCTTAACTTCACCTTCCAACTGTATAACAAATTCCAAGAGGGCATGGTCACTTTTACCTAATGATCCCACCACTTCGACCCCATTTACGAGGTCCTCCTTATTGGTTATGACCAGATCTAAAACGGTTTTGCCTCTTGTTGCCTCCTCTACCTTCTGGACCATGAAATTGTCTGCAAGGGCAGTAAGGAATTTGTTAGACCTTGCATTCTTAGCTGAGTAGGATTGCCAGCATATGTCAGGATAGTTAAAATCTCCCATTAGTATTACATCTCTCCCTTTTGACTGTGTGGCCATCTGCTCAAAGAAGGCATCATCCCACTCCTCCGACTGGCTTGGGGGTCTATAATATACCCCCACAGTGACATCCCTCCTGGTTTTTTCACCCCTGATTTTCAGCCAAATACTCTCAACATGGTTCCTCTGCTGTTTATCTTGTATTTCTTCAGCAGTATAAATGTCCTTAATATATAAAGCTACACCTCCTCCTTTCTTACTCGGTCTGTTCCTTTGAAACAGGTTATACCCTCCAATGACTACATTCCAATCATACATCTCATCCCACCATGTTTCAGTGATGCCAATTATGTCATATTTATTTTGGTGTATTAGGAGTTCCAGCTCCTCTTGTTTGTTCCCCATGCTCTGTGCATTGGTGTAGAGACATTTGAGGCTGCGTGTGCTTCTTACCTGCCCTTTGCTTAACCTGTTTTTCCTCGCACTAATGGTCTGCAATACTTCTTGTCCTGCTCCTATTGCAACATTTGGGCTAGTCTCCACAACCCCTTCTGGATCTCTACCGTTAAGAGAATTTTCTCCCTCCCCCTGCAAACTCAGTTTAAAGCTCTCCTTATTAAATCTGCAATCCTCTTGGCAAAGAGATTCCTACCAGCATTGGTGAGGTGCACCCCATCCTGGCCCAATATCCCATCTGAATGAAAAAGCAAACCATGGTCCAAGAATCCGGATCGTTCCTGCCGTCACCATCTCCGAAGCCAATTGTTAACTTCCACTATTGTTTTTTCCCTTCGTGGGCCATGTCCTTCTACAGGGAGGAGAGATGAGATTACCACCTGCCCACCCAGTTCCTTCAGCTTCCTACCCATTTCTTTGTACGCTTCTGTCATATCCTGAAAGCTGCGTTTGGAAGTATCATTAGTTCCTACATGGACCAAGAGAAAGGGGTTAGAATCAGAGGGCTTGATGAGTCTCGTCAGTCTCTCAGTTACATCCTGAATCTTGGCTCCAGGGAGACAGCAGACCTCCCTGTTCATTTTGTCTGGCCTGCAGATGACCGCTTCTGTTCCTCTAAGCAAGGAATCCCCAACCACCACCACCCGCCTCCTGCGAGCCTTGGTAGATACCTCCTGGTGCACTGTAGGGTTCGGATTCCTTTGTGCAAGGTCTTGAGGCTCCTCTTGGTGCAGTTCCTTCTCCTGGTCGATAAGGGAGAGAGGTTGGAATCTATTTTGCAACTGTAAACTTTCTTTCTGTTTCCTAGTTCTTCCCTTTTTGACTGTGACATTCTTCCAAGTGTCTGTCTCCTGTATTTGTGAAATGCCCTCGTCCTCACTGAGATTACCCCTGTCCCCTGTGTTGGCAAAGTTTTTATCTGCTTCCTGCAAATAACCCTCCTGTTCCCTAACCTTGCGAAGATTAGAAACACAGGCCTCCAGCTGCCTGACCTTGTTCTCTAAGAGGGCTACTAGCTTGCACTTTGAGCATGTGTAAGCTGGCAGTTGTTTTGGCAAAATAACAAACATGCCGCAGATGATAAAAGTAACTACATCAGCCCCGTGACCCTCCATCCTGACTAAATAAGCTGAGTTACTTATAACTCAATATTGTTAATTTATTAAGGTATATGCCTTTCTCCTCTATAAATATTTTTTTTAAAAAATTCCCTTCTTTCCTTTTTTTTTAAAGTTGTGCGCGCCGTCACGTGTTCCCAGAAATTTGTAAAGGGCTCTGAAACCCCTCCTCCTCGCTCCTCCTTGCTTCTGAAAGGAAAAAATTTAAAGAGCACACAACTTTAGGCTTTAAAATGGAAGCAACAGCAAAAGCCTCTGCTCACCTGTTCCCAGAAATTTGTAAAGGGCTCTGAAACCCCTTCTCCTCACTCCTCCTTGCTTCTGAAAGGAAAAGATTTGCCAAACACCACATCCCTGTTTATTTCAAACCCATGAACACACTAAGGCAGAGACTTGTCCACCCAAAGGATCCGATACCAAACCATAAAAGGAGCAATATAGTATATGCAGTCCAATGCAGTGAAGAGTGTTCAGACCTCTACATTGGAGAAACTAAACAGCCATTAAACAGAAGAATGGCCCAACATAGGAGAGGTAACAGCTCAGGACCAGAATCAGCAGTACACCTTCATTTGAAGGGAAAAGGCCACTCTTTCAAAGATGAGGATGTACACATACTAGACAAAGAAGAGAGGTGGTTTGAGAGAGGAGTAAGGGAAGCCATTCATGTTAGCATTGAAAGCCCCTCCCTCAACAGAGGTGGGGGGCTCCAGTATAGTCTGTCTGCTACTTATCAGGCGGTACTTTCCAAAGTACCCAGGCAAATCAAGGAGCCTTCACCACCAGGTCACAGCTAACGACCCATTCTTGATGGGTTTCAGCACCTTAGGCCATTGTTTACCTTAAGGCCATGGACACTAATGTCTCCCTAACGAGCCTATTAAGGCTTTGTTCATCTTATGAGCCAATCAGACAAGGGGACAGGAGGTCAAGCTGACTATAAGGAGGTCTCTTGCACTAGCTACACTCAGACCGATGAAGCTGTTTGGATGAACAGCGAAACGTTTCTATCTCTCAAAAAAGAAGTCCAGTAGCCATGACTCAACTCCCAGATTTATTTTATTTTATTTTTTATTTTTTTAGACCTGCCCATTTGGGCTGTGCATGGGATGGGACCATGCAATTTTTTTGAACAATTCCACCAATGGTATGGCCAGGTTTTGACTGACACTTCTGGATGTCTCGGAGGGCATAAAAATCTGAGGCACCTTCCAGAAACCGCAGTCAGGTCTTGGATGTGGTTGAGGGTGGAGGGCTGTGGCTGCTGCTGGCTATCCGATCTTGATTAATATTGGAGGAGGGAGGCCTGGGTGGAGGCTTTAGGCTTTTAAGTTAGGCAGGCAGGGAGGGAATTGATTTTATTAGAAAATAATTTCTTTGATTCCCTGCAGCTTTGTATGCTGAAGGGAATAGCAGTTTATTCTTTATTTGTTCTCTGGCAGTTTGTGAGGATTTTTTTTTTCTGATATTGGATAAAGGGGGAGGTTCGACGGGGAGTGGGAGGTGTGGATTTATTTTAAAAATATATTATATACTACTATTTATTTTCTATTTTACCAACTTCAATTTGCTTGCACACACACACATTTGGGGTGCAAGCCAAGAACAGAACCTCTATCCTAAGTGGAGAATATTTTACAATATTATTTATTTAGTTTACTAATTAATTACTTCAGAAAATTATTTTTATTTTATTCCCTGACTACAACTAATACTAAACTATATTGTTTTTATTTACACCCCAATTTTTGGGGGGGAGGCTGCTGCTGCTGATATCAGCCTTACACAATATTATTGATTCATTACTCCATTGTTTGTTTGTTTACATACATACACTTGTTGTGTTGTGTGTGCAGTTGAACACACAGGCAGACACATTCCATTTCAGTGCATCAAGTTGAATTTAGAAAATTATTTCTACTTTATTCCCTGACTACAACTACTACTAAACTATACTGTCTTTATTTACACCCCAATATCTTTCTTGGGAGGGTGCTGCTGCTGATATCAGCCTTACACAATATTATTGATTCATTACCCCACTGTTTGTTTGTTTACATAGAATCATAAAGTTGGAAGAGACCTCATGGGCCATCTAGTCCAACCCCCTGCCAAGCAGGAACCCCTTCACAATATTTCCGACAGATGGCCATCCAGCCTCTGCTTAAAGACCGTCAAAGAAGGAGACTCCACCACCCTTTGTGGCAGCATATTCCACTGCCAAACAGCTCTAACTGTCATGAAGTTCTTCCGAATGTTCAAATGGTATCTTTTTTCCTGTAGTTTGAAACCATTTCCCCGAGTCCTAGTCTCTGAAGCCATGGAAAACAAACCTGTTCCCTCTTCAATATGACATCCTTTCAAATATTTAAACATAGCTATCATATCCCCTCTCAGTCTTCTTTTTGAAAGGCTAAACATTCCCAGTTCCCTAAGCCGTTCTTCATAAGACATCTCTTCCAGGCCTTCAACCATCCTAGTCACCCTCCTCTGCTCCCGCTCAAGGTTGTCAACATCCTTTTTAAACTGAGGCATACCTATTGTGTTGTGTGTGCAGTTGAACACACAGGCAGGCACATTCCATTTCAGTGCATCAAGTTGAATTCAGAAAATTATTTCTACTTTATTCCCTGACTACAACTACTACTAAACTATATTGCTTTTATTTACACCCCAATTTGGGGTGGGGGGGGGGAGGCTGCTGCTGCTGATATCAGCCTTACACAATATTATTGATTCATCACTCCACTGTTTGTTTGTTTACATACATACACTTGTTGTGTTGTGTGTGCAGTTGAACACACAGGCAGGCACATGCCATTTCAGTGCATCAAGTTGAATTCAAAAAATTATTTCTACTTTATTCCCTGACTACAACTAATACTAAATTATATTGTATTTATTTACACCCCGATATCTTTCTTGGGAGGCACAGTACCTCTACTCGTGTGGCTGAAGCCACCTGTCCAGCTGCTGCTGCTGCTATCTGCCTTAAAATATTATTTATTCATTACTCCAGCTCAATGTTTGTTTGTTGTGTTGTGTGTGCACTTGAACACACAGGCAGGCACATTTCATTTCAGTGCATCAAGTTGAATTCAGAATTTAGAAAACTATTTTTATTTTATTCTCTGACTGTGCCTGCATGCACTGCAGTTTTGCTGACTGAGTGCTGAAGAAGGGAAGAGCAGTTCTTCTGGACTTTCAGTCTGGATTTCGTTTCATTTCAAATACTACCACTTGTTTTCTAGTTTTTCCTCCATTTCAGTGGATCAAGTTGAATTCCAAATTTAGAAAATTATACCAAGGGCCAGCAGGGCAACATTGAAAGTTTGTACAAAAGAACACCGTGTGAGAGTAAGCTTGTGGGTCAAAAGGATAAGTTTATTAGAATAGTTTGTTACTTAACACAAATATAATAAGAAAATATATTTCTAATACTTTTGAGAAATAAAAAAATGAGGAGGGTTGGCAGAACCAGAGGGAAGGGCAGGGGGACCCCCACTAAAATAAATAGGGGCACATTTCTGAAGGAAGGCACAGGAAGTAGTGCAGATAGTGATATTGCTGCCACTCCCTCTCCAAGGGGCAGCTGCACAACCAGCACGACCGGACCATCTTCTGTCACTGAGGGAAGCGTGGATGACTGCATGCAAGCCGCATCGCCACCACGCTTTGGCATGGACAAACCCCCCCCCCATTTATCAGGAAGAAGACGAGGACTTGGAATCAGAAATGGGCTCTTTGCATCTACATATGCCGGATTCTGAGAACCTGTTGGCAGGAACAGACGAAAGGCAGGCTTCAGGCAGTGATGGAAGGAGCAGCCCTCTTTCCACCCAGAGTATCACCAGTGACAGCAGCAGTCAATTGTCCCAGCAGGGCACAAGCCACACCACCACCAGCACAGCAGTGGCAGGCAGTACCAGAGGGAGCAGTACTTTCCATAAGCCTCGCGGGTCTCTCTGGGAGCATTTTGAGAACAGCCCGGAAGACTCGAGGCTGGCGGTGTGCAAGAAATGCGGGGTGGTCGTGCACAGGGGGAATGACCCCAAACACCTCTCCTCAAGTGGCTTGCGTAGCCACCTCATGCAAAGGCACCCTGGGACTCTGCCTGGAACAGTGTCAGGCCCTGGTTCCTCAGGGAGGAAGAGAGGGGAAGCAGACATGGGGAAGGACTCCAGAGACAGCTCCACTGAGAGTGGGAAGAGGCAGGCCACTCTGTAGGAAGTGGTGCCGCTGTGTGGGAGTTTTGTCAGCCAACGAAATAGGGCCAAGGCACAGGAGACCACCACTCGCGTGGTTGGTGAAATGGTGGCCATGAACGGGTTGCCCCTCTCCTTTGTGGAGTCATCAGGCTTCAGGCACCTGATGAAGCACGTGGCTCCATGGTACGAGCCTCCATCCCGGCGTACCTTCATCAGGTGGGTGATTCCCTCCCTTTTTGAGTCCGTCAGGGACATGGTCCGGGCCCTGCTGCAGGTGGCCAGAGGAAAGAAGATCACTTCTGACCTCTGGACCGGTGGGCACCACAGAAACCTCTCTCTGACGGTTCATTGGTGGCAACCCAGGGAGGTCCTTGACACCAGGGCATCCCAAGAACAGCTGCAGGGGGAGCCACAAGGGAGCACCCCAAGAGGGTACTGGCTGGTGCTTCTCCAGGCACAAAGCATGGAGGACAGTGCCAAAGGCATCCACATTGCTGAGGTCCTCAAGACGGCACTGCAAGAGTGGGCACCCGAGGGGCAGGTCAATTGCGGATTCATGGTTACTGACGCAGGCCGTAACATGATCAACGCGGTTGATAGGGCAGGGCTCCATGGCATCGTGTGCACAGCACACAAACTGCACCTAGTGGTGGGCGATGCCATTGGGCTGGGAGCACCAAAGGACTCCTGGGATGAGGGGACCCTGGAGACCAAGGCCTTGCTGGACAAGTGCAGGAAAATAGTCGGGCACTTCTCATGCAGCGTCAAGGCCTCCAGGATGATGCGTGAGAGGCAGGCGGAGACGGGTCGACCAGAGCACGTTTTGATCCAGGACGTGACCACCCGGTGGAACTCCACCTATGAAATGGTCAAGCGCCTGGTGGAGCAGAGGCAAGTGGTGGAATACGTCATGTCCCACACTCCCGTCCTGCCTGGGGGAATGGTGTTAGACATTGGTGCTACTGAGTGGCTTGCCCTCTCCCAGATGGTGGGTATCCTGCAGCCTTTTGAGGAGACCACCCACGTCCTCAGCAACTACAATGCCAGCCTGGGCCACGTACTCCCCCTGGTAAATGCCCTTCGCCAACGCCTAGAGGCCGGTATCCGTGAAGAAGCCGATCTTCTCCCAAAGAGCAGGGCCTTAGCAGACAGGCTGCTGACCGGCGTGGATACCCACCTTAGCCCACTGAGGAGGGAAAAGGTGTACCAGATGGCATGCCTGTGCGACCCTCGCGTCAACGGTTCCCTAGCGGGCAGCGCTGCCAACCTAAACTCCTGGAAGATGGAGCTATGCCGTCAAGTCTGCAGGGCTGCCTCAAATCAGGCCCAGGCGTTCCTGGGGGCGCACGGAAGCCAGAGCGATGCAGAAGAGGAATCCTCGCAAGGATCCTCTTCCTCCTCTACTGCAGGAGTGTACACACAGAGACCAGGTTCCGTACCAGCATCCAACTACATGGCCTCTGCCCTAGCCATGGCAGTCTCCTCCTCATTGGAGGCAAGGGAGGAAGAAGAACTGGACCCCGCTCTGACCATGGTGAGGGAGTACATGGCCGAGCCCCTCCAACCCCTCACCTTGGACCCATTCCACTACTGGGCCAGAAAGGCAGACATCTGGCCCGCTCTTTCGACTCTGGCGTTGGACCTCTTGTCTATCCCACCCACCAGTGTCCAGAGTGAGCATGTCTTCTCCCACATGGGAGATGTCCTGAGGCCGCGGCGCTCTCGACTGGACCCGGAGACCGTGGAAAGGTTGACTTTCACCTGCTTCAACCTGTCCACGTTGGGATTACCCCAACACTCCAAGACCTAGGTCCAAAGTCGTTCTTCCATCAGTTCCTTCCAAACAGGCCTCCGTTGCTCTAACATGCACTACCAGAGCAACACTTATGCCTGCCTGCCTGCCTGCCTGCAATTATGCCTGCATCCTAGCTTGGCTTCCTCCCTGCAAGCCCAACTTCCTCCCTGCCTGCCTGCCTTCCTGCTTGCCTGCCAGCCTACCTGCCTGGCTGGCCCTGTGCCTACCTGCCTGCTTGCCTGCCTTCCTGCATTCCCACTCAATTTGAAGGGTTCACTTAATTTTTCTAGGCCTTGCCTGGCTCCAAACCAGGGAGGACCACTCAATGTGTCATTTGAAGGGAATCATACTGTATCTGTAAGCCCAAGTTTTCTAGGCCTTGCCTGGCTCCAACCCAGGGAGGACCACTCAATGTGTCATTTGAAGGGAATCATACTGTATCTGTAAGCCCAATTTCTCTAGACCTTGCCTGCCTCCAACCCAGCAATGTGTCATTTGAAGGGAATCATACTGTATCTGTAATCCCAATTTTTCTAGGCCTTGCCTGCCTCCAAACCAGGGAGGACCACTCAATGTGTCATTTGAAGGGAATCATACTGTTTCTGTAAGCCCATTTTTTCCAGGCCTTGCCTGGCTCCAAACCAGGCAGGACCACTCAATGTGTCATTTGAAGGGAATCATACTGTATCTGTAAGCCCAAGTTTTCTAGGCCTTGCCTGGCTCCAAACCAGGCAGGACCACTCAATGTGTCATTTTGAAGGGTCTGTGTAGGCCCAATTTCTCTAGGCCTTGCCTGGCTCCAAACCAGGGAGGACCACTCAATGTTTATAATTTTGAACCGGACAAGACTGTTGGGGTTGCAGCCGTGCAACTTCCCCTAACCCTAACCCTAACCCAATCTAACCAATGCCTGTATGCCTCCCATCCTAACATTCCACCAGCGCAACGCAGTTATGCCTGGCTGTCTGCTCTGTCTATATGACTGACTGCCTGAATGCTTCGCCTGCCTGCCTGCCTTCCACCTTTGTCTGCCTCAATGCCTGTAATTCCGCTGCATGTATGGATCTAATAAGGGCTACATAATTAGCCCTGTTTTTATAGGACTTCCCTGGTCTTTATAGCAGCCCAGGAATATTATTTTCTAGGGTCAGTGTAGGCCCAATATTTCCCCGTTGGCCATGGCTGGTCTGAGTGTAGTACACCCTAATACCTGCCTTCCTCGATGCGTTCCTCCCTTCCCTGGGGTTTTGGAGCCACTCTGCTTACAAAGTGGTCGAGATGCACTTTACAACAACCTCCCTCAAAGACTGATTAGCAGGGGCCTAGCTCTCCTTACAGCCTTAAAGAAACAGCCCTTTTCTCTTGCATCCACTCTGTCTCCTGGGTTGAAGAAACTCGGTCTCCTGGGGTGGAAAAACTCTGCCTCCAAAGGCAGAAACAATCCTCCCTTATGGCACTTTGGCTTTGTGCCTTCCCTAGCCTGGGTGGGTACCGTGCAAGCCTGTCTTCCTACCTGTAAGCCAGACTGCCTGCTTCCTTGCTGCCGGCCCGCCCCTCTGCCTACCTGCCTGCCTGTCAGGCTCCCGGGACTCCCGGCTTGGAGGAGGCCTTCCAGGTGCTTCTCCTTCAGCCTATCAGCAGTTCAGTGCTTCAAGTTCAGCCTCTGAGCCGACATGCACCCTGTCGGCCACTCTCCTCGACTTCCCCAGGCAGCAACCCTGGATGCCCCCGCCTCTAGGCGGAAAATCACTTGAGGAGACCAACTTTAACAGGCACAGTCATCATCATCAACTATTTTGTTTAGAATTGGGGTACTCTCTCCTCCAACATGGGGGGGGGTTCACTCCCACCGGTTACAGTCCAGGTTGGGAAATCCCTTTGCAGAAGGAGGGGAAATTCCTTCCAACTAGCATTCTGGCTTCCAAAGGCAGAAGAAACAATTCCTCCCTAACATTTGCACTCTGGCTTCGTGGCTTTCCTTGGTGGACTGTGTCTCCACTGGGCAGTCAAAACTCTCGCTTGGTGGCCTCCAAAGTAGGTGGCTGAAAGATTCCTTCCCTGTTGTTCCCCACAGTTCTGGCTTCGTGGCTTTGCCGCGTGTGTGCATGTACTCTGTCTCCACTGGGTTGGTGGAACTGGTCTCCTTCATGGAACCTTCGCTGAGAGAGAAAAGTACCAGGCTGAAAGAATCCCTCTCCGTTGTTCCCTGCCGTTCTGGCTTCGTGGTTTTGCTGTGTGTGTGCGTGGACTCTGTCTCCACTGGGTTGGTGGAACTAGTCTCCTTCCTGGAACCTTTGCTGACAGAGAAAAGTACTAGGCTGGAAAGAATCCCTCCCCATTGTTCCCCGCCGTTCTGGCTTTGTGGCTTTGTCACATGTGTGCGTGGACTATGTCTCCACTGGGTTGGTGGAACTGGTCTCCTCCCTGAAAGCTTCACTGAGAGAGAAAAGTACCAGGGTGGAAAGAATCCCTCCCCATTGTTCCATGCTCTTCTGGCTTCATGGCTTTGCCGCGTGTGTGCGTGGACTCTGTCTCCACTGGGTTGGTGGAAATGGTCTCCTCGCTGAAAGCTTCATTGAGAGAGAAAAGTACCAGGGCGGAAAGAATCCCTCCCTGTTGTTCCCCGCCGTTCTGGCTTCATGGCTTTGCTGCGTGTGTGCGTGGACTCTGTCTCCACTGGGTTGGTGTAACTGGTCTCCTCCCTGAAAGCTTCCTTGAGAGAGAAAAGTACCAAGCTGAAAGAATCCCTCCCCGTTGTTCTCCGCCGTTCTGGCTTCGTGGCTTTGCTGTGTGTGTGCGTGGACTCTGTCTCCACTGAGTTGGTGGAACTGGTCTCCTCCTCGAGGCTTCCTTCAGAGAGAAAAGTACCAGGCTGAACGAATCCCTCCCCGTTCTTCCCCGCCGTTCTGGCTTCGTGGCTTTGGTAAAAGCAGACAAGAGCAGCTGAAGGTGGGCCCACATGTCCTCTGGATCATGCTGAGCGGGAGGGAAGCCAGATGGGGTGGAGGGCAGCGGAGGGTCTCTGCCCTGGAGATGGGCCTCGAAATGCACCACCTGGTCAAGGAGAGAGAAGGACTGCTCACTCCATGAGCGAACCGGTCTCCTCGGGGTACTCCAACTGGCGAATGATTCCCCAAGAGATTGGGGGGAACTCATCCGGATGAGTGTGTGTGTGTGGGGGGAAAGCATCTGAATCTCTGACTGCTAGTTGACCAGGGTGGCATTTGCTTGGCTTTACAAGGAGTGTCATGGGGAGGGGACATTGAGAGGAGTAGACCCTCATCCAGATTTGGGGAGGAATGGAATACTGTGTCTCCTGCTGCCTCTGAGAGGTGGAGGGGAAATGGGATGGATAAAGGCTTCAAAAATAAAAAAAAATATAACAGGGAGCCAGACCAAGTAGGGTGGCCGGTTCAGTCAGCGTTGCCAAAGAGAAAAAAAAGAATATTGCATTCTGCCCACTTTGTTTGCATTATTGCATAGGATGCAGTCTTATGCTATGATATATTTATTAAATATATTATTCATCACCCAGTTTAAAGTGTTTTCCGCCTGCTCTGGGTCATTGCGGGACGCCCCCATGCTCTGGGAAGTCAAATTGCGCTAAATCTCGGTAGAAACGACAAACGACAAACGAAATGGCGAAACAAAAAATTTCCGAAAAAATTTGCGACAAACGGAAACGAAACGAAATGGACCCGTTCCGACAAACTGTCAAGCCCCGCACACAGAGCACACACACAAACAGGATTCAGTTCTTTGCCAAGATCTTTAGTGGAAAGCCAGGCAAGTTCAAGTCTTTTGTTACAATCAAGTGCCAGATAAATAACAGAATCCAACTCCCAGCAATTACCAATCCAAGTCAAAACCAGAATAGCTCACGGAAACCAGATGCCAAACTCAAGGGAACAGATCAAGCCGTGGTCCAGGAAGCCAGTCCGAAATCAGGAAACAGAGCCAAGGTCACAGACAGGAACGTGGTTGCAAGTTCAAATGACATCTTGCTCCCACACAGAGCTCAAGGTGAGCTTACCAGCTTTATCCCAAAACAGGGAACACACCCTTGCTTCTAGAAAGGCTCCTGCTAGTACTCAGGGCTTCCTGACCTGATTCCACATCTAGCATCAAAAACCCTTTCCCTAGCTCTCCTGGTAGCACGTCTTTGCAGAATCCTGCTCATAGCCCTACTAGGGGGAGAAGATATGTTTTCAGCTGAGTCATCAGACCCAGCTGCCTGCTGACTTGAGCTGCAAGGCTCCTCCAGCAGCTCTTCACCATTTAACCCTACAGAGTCAGGTTCTGTGACAGGCAGGGTCCTGGCACAAACGAAAAATTGAAACGTCATTTTTTTCTGGTCATGCCCATCTCTAAATGCCATTATACAAAACAGTAGTAAGGCCACACCTAGAGTATTGTGTACAATTCTGGTCACCGCATCTCAAGAAAGACATAGTGGAACTGGAAAAGGTGCAGAAGAGAGCGACTAAAATGATTACTGGGCTGAGGTACCTGCCTTATGAGGAAAGGCTAAAACATTTGGGGCTCTTTAGTCTGGAAAAAAGGTGCCTGAGGGGGGATATGATTGAGACATACAAAATAATGCAGGGCATGAGTAAAGTGGATAGAGGGAAGCTCTTCTCCCACTCCCAAAATGCCAGTAGGGGGACACCCACTCAAATTGAGGGCTGGGAGAGTAAGAACAGTCAAAAGAAAATATTTCACCCAGTGCGTTGTTAGTCTATTGAACTCCCTGCCACAGCATGTGGTGATGGTATCTGGCCTGGATGCCTTCAAAAGGGGATTGGACAGATTCCTGGAGGAAAAGTCCATCACAGGTTACAATCCATGATGGGGATGTGTAATCTCCAGGCTTATAACTGGGGTACTTGAAGGGCCAGATGTATGGGAATGGTATCTGGAGACAGATATTGAGTCCTATGCGCTCCCAGAGGCATCTGGTGGGGCCACTGTGTGATACAGGAAGCTGGACTAGATGGGCCTTTGGCCTGATCCAGCATGGCTCTTCTTATGTTCTTATGCTCTTATCTTACCTGCAAACCATAAGGAACCACAAAAACAGAGTTTCAAATCAAGTAACGAGGCCAATGCACTGCCATGGAGGAGGTAGGGGAATGAGACACAGCTCAGTGAGGAGGCCTATTATGGCACCAGTGAATATCCTGGGGAAAACTAGGGGATTTATCACACTCCTCCTGTGTCAATCTGTGAGTAAATAGTTCTCTTCCATGCTGGGAAAAATCTTGTGAAGTCCAGGGTAAGAAACGGTTGCAAATTGTTCCACAGCTTCCTGCAGTTTATTCCCCCCAAACAATTTATTTATTAAGGAGGTATAAAATACTATATAAATGCTTTCACGTATTAAGAACATAAGAACAGCCTTCCTGGAACGGGCCCCAGCCCATCCAGTCCAGCATTCTGTCTCACACAATGGGTCACCATTTTCTTCAGGGTATTCCCAAGCAGATGTCTTCACCTGTTTACGATTCCCTGCAAATGGCATTCAGAGATATGCTGGCTATCTCCCCAACCCAGAGGTTGTCCTTTACGCATCCATATTGAGAGCCACTGATGCCCTTGTTCCCCATGAAATTGTCCAATCCTTTCTTAAAGCTGTCAAGGCTGACAGCTGTCACCACTTCTTCTGGCAGGGAGTTCCACAGACCAATGATCCTCAGGGTGAAAAACAGACGCAAATTTTTCCACAGCCTCCTGCACTTTATTCCCCCAAACTATTTATTTCAAACATTGCTACCCTGCCTTTCTCCTTAAAAGAGACCCAGTGTGGCTGAACTCTGCTTAGAGGTTTGGGCCTCACTTACCTAGGAGGCATAAAAATACTATATACAGTGGATCCTTGTATAACATACAGCTAGTATAACATAAAATTTGTACAACATAAAAAAATCTGGAGATAGGGGAAATTTGCTTAACATAATTGCCTATGGGGAAAATCATTAAAACATAAAAATGGGATTACTCCATTTTCAATGCATTCCTATGGGAATTTGTATAAAGGAAAATTTGCTTAACATAATTTCATTTGGAATGAATTAATTCCTTTATACAAGGTACCACTGTAAATGCTTTCACGTATTAAGAACATAAGAACAGCCTTCCTGAAACGGACCCCATCCCATCCAGTCCAGCATTCTGTCTCACATAACGGATCACCATTTACTTCAGGCTATTCCCAAGCAGATGTCTTCACCCGCTTACGATTCCCTGCAAATGGCATTCAGAGATATGCTGGCTATCTCCCCAACCCAGAGGTTGTCGTTTACGCATCCATATTGAGAGCCACTGATGCCCTTGTTCCCCATGAAATTGTCCAATCCTTTCTTAAAGCTGTCAAGGCTGACAGCTGTCACCACTTCTTCTGGCAGGGAGTTCCACAGACCAGTGATCCTCAGGGTAAAAAACAGATGCAAATTGTTCCACAGCCTCCTGCACTTTATTCCCCCAAACTATTTATTTCAAATAGTGCTACCCTGCTTTTCTCCTTAAAAGAGACCCAGTGTGGCTGAACTCTGCTTAGAGGTTTGGGCGTCACTTACCTAGGAGGCATAAAAATACTATATAAATGCTTTCACTCATTAAGAACATAAGAACAGCCTAGCTGGAACAGGCCCCAGCCCATCCAGTCCAGCAGTCTGTCTCACACCGTGGCTCACCATGGTATTCCCAAGCAGATGTCTTCACCTGCGTAAGATTTGGCATTGAGAGATCTCCTGCCTATCTCTCCCAGAGGTTGTCCTTAGGCATCCATGACAGCCATTGATACCCTTGCCCAAGCCTTTCTTAAAACTGTCAAGGTTCCAGAGACCAGTGATCCTTGAAGTGAAGAAGTACTCTCTTATTTGTTTGAGATCAATTACCCAACAGTTTTATGGAGTGCCCCCTAGTCCTATTTATTATTTATTTGTTTTAGAGTAGTTTTATCCACCTTTCTCCTTGGAAAATGACCCAAGGCGGTTTGCAGTAATGAGGGATAATATACAGTCCAGTACAATTAAGACATGTTAAAGTATTTGAGAACAAGGAATTGAGGGACATCTTACAGAATTAATAGACAACATTGCATTAAAGCAACATGGCTATAAGTAGTTCTAGTGTTCTGCGATAGGCAAAACAGCTTTTCTTTATACACTTTGTCCACACCATGTATGGTTTTATAAACTTCAGTCAGGTCACTGTCTTAAGGCACTGTCGTTTAAGACTGAAGAGGCCCAAGCCGTTGCAGCCTCAGATGGTAAGTTGTTCCAGATGGTAAGGAAAGTGTTCCAGTCCCCAAATCATTCTGGTTGCCCTCCTCTGCACTTTTCCCATTTCCATAATATCCTTCTGGAGGGAGGGTGACCAGAACTGTACACAACACTCCACATGGGGCCTCACTATGGATTTATAAAAAGGCAAAAATGACACCTGCTGTCTTATTTTCTATACCCTTCCTAAGGATCACTAGCATTGAGTTGGCTTTTTTTTCACTGCTGCAGCAGACTGGGTTGACACCTTCCTTGAGCTGTCCAACAGGACACCAACGTCCCTTTTCTGGATGTCCTGAAGACAGTTCAGACCCCATCAGTTTATAAATGTAATTGAGATTTCTGCCCCACTGTGCATCATTCTGCCCTTACTAATGTTGAAGTTCATGTGCCACTGGTTTGCCCACTCCCCCGGTGTCAAGAGATCCATCTGGAGCTCCTCTTAATCTCTGTCAGTTTTTACCACCCTGTACAGTTTATATATATATATATATATATATATGCATGTTAGGGTGGATTCGGGTTTCTTCCCGTGTAGAAATCTGGTT
>JAHTLZ010002061.1:1080-13840 GCA_023846285.1 Phrynocephalus versicolor
CCTTTATTAGGCCAATTAAAAGAGCACAAAAACATGTAAATGTACAAACTTTTTAGATCTTTTCATTGAGCAAGATGTTCCAAAATTTAGGTGAAAGGAAGAGTTTATAAGTTTGACTTTGATATTTGAAAGCTTGAAATAATATTGAAATTATGTGTTGTAAATGTAATAAAGAATTATTCAAATGAAGCCATATTAAGTAATGTGATACTGAGAATAAACATAAAAGTTTCTTTTGCATTTTCTGTAATATAAAATTTAATAAATGTAGAAATGTTTACATAATGAAATCTGTAGAGTCAATCACACTGAAAATTAACAAAAGTAATAATTATCCAATAAATGAGTAATCCTTATTTATTTTATGGTGGGGATTTGGGAGTTATCCCAAGTCACAGAAGCTGTGGAGTGCAGGAATAGGATTTGTATCTGCTTGAAAACTTGAAGACAAAGAATCACGCTGGATAAAGTGGCAATGTGACTGTGGGAACGCTAGGTGGCTATGTCATCCAACTTTGGAGAAACAAAGCACATTGCTTTCAACACTTTCATCCAGAATGCTTTCAGATGAAACAGAGACCATGGCTATTCATTAGTAAGGCTCTTCCACAGGTGTAAAGGAGAAATGAAAAATATGAGAGCTGCTTAAAAGCAGAATACAAATGCTTTGGCAGATCTTTTGAAATTTTTCCTCTAGTTTAGAAGAAATCCAGAGATGAAAAAACGAAAAACAAAAGTAACATCCAATCCTCTTGTCTCTTACTGCCACCTTCAATTACTACCCACCTTCTAATCATGTGCCATTTTGTTTCCCTGAACATTATAATTTCTCCATTTTCTGTGTCGTGTGGAAGAGTCCATTGGCAGAAGGATTTTTTAAAACTTATATTTGTCCAACTCCCCCTTACAGTTTCTTTCTGCTATTCTTTCCAGTTAGACTCAGGTATCCACTGTTCTCAAAGATACAACAATACATCAGGCCTTCACAGCTTATTGTTTGCTTCCTCGATCTGCTGTCACAAAAGCCCGTTCTATATCCAGATCCAGGTTGTCTCCACCTAGCCACAAGATAGTTTAAAGAAAAGTCATGAAAGATCTGCATTACAAAGATACAATAATAGATATATTATTCTGTTGGCATCTGTCTGCTTCAAGAATTTAAGAGACTACACACACACACACACACACACACACAGAGAGAGAGAGAGAGAGAGAGAGAGAGAGAGAGGAGTTCTATTCAAAACAGTGCCATAAATAGCTGTTGGTTTTTCAGCCTTTTTGGCCCTGTTTTGGAAGTTTTTCTTCCTAACTTTTTACCAGACTCTGTGGCCAGCGGGCAAGCTGCTCAGGGAACTGGAAATCCTCCAGAGCGCAGAGGGAACTCCTAGTTCCCTGAACTCCTTGCCCTCTGAAGATGCCAGCCACAGAGTCTGGTGAAACGTCAGGAAGAAAAACGTCCAGAACACAGCCCAAAAAATTCATAAAACCTATCAGATCCTGGTTGTGAAAGCCTTCAAGAATACAGTGTCATAAATGTTTTTTTTTTAAGTGGAGGCATTTGTATTGTCACTATCTAAAGGGCACTGACTTTCTCTTGCAATTTGAATTTAGTGCTCAACTCATTGACCAAATCATCTGAATCTCTGAAATCTAATTTTTTTAAAAACAATCCTAATAGTATCTTTTGTGTCAGAATGGAAGACTTGTCACTTAGACTCATGTTTTTGTATATAAAATAATTCAGGCCTTTCCTGTGCCTCAAAAGGTGTACTTTTTTAAAATTCAAACTATCTGATCTAGAAGGTGGGCATTCAAAGTGTCCACCTCCAGAGCGAGATCATTGACAACAGTTGGCTATACTTAGTGGCAAGTGGCAAGTGGAACAGGCTCTTTCAATCAGTGTAATTTACAAAGAATTTGATTCACCAGATCTTCACTAATTCATTGGAACTATTCTGGCTACAACTGCACCAGCTGGGAAATGGTACATTGACTACTTGTTGTGCAAGTTCATTCTGGACAGGCACAAACAAGAATCCACACCTGTCATTTTTAATAGTAGTATATACTTCAGTGAACGGTTTTAGACAAGCAACTTTTAGTTCTTCTGTGCTATTTTTTTTTTACTTATTTTTTCCCAACTACAATTCTGTTTCACTGCTTGGCTGTACAATAACAATGAAAGAGAGAATTGAAGTTCTATCAGCTAAAATAGTTGACTGTATCATATGACTGCTGGTTCACCAGGTGTGCGTTCTTCCTCTGTACTTCCCCAAAAGAGATTTCATGATAAATATCCAGCATTCCATTCTCTGTAATCTCTAAATAAAGAATTCAAAATAAATTAGAGATGGGAAGGAATAAATAAGTTGCAAGCAGGAATGGTAGATATTGGAGCAGACTCTGTGCTTTACCCATTAACGTAATTACAATGGTACCTTGTATAAAGGAATTAATTCATTCCAACTGAAATTATGTTACGCAAATTTTCCTTTATACAAATTTCTCATAGGAATGCATTGAAAACAGAGTTATCCCATTTTATGTTGTACAGATTCGCCCCATAGGCAGTTATCTATCTATCTAACTTTATCTATCAACTCAGGGGCTCTTGAGTTATCCGTGACAGATCAGGAAAGAGATCTTGGTGTGTTGGTGGACAGCTCCATGAAGGTGTCTCCCCAATGTGTGGCAGCGGTGAAGAAGGCCAATTCCATGCTAGGGATTATCAAAAAGGGGATTGAAAATAAAACAGCCAACATTATAATGCCATTATACAAAACAATAGTAAGGCCGCACCTGGAGTATTGTGTACAATTCTGGTCACCGCATCTCAAGAAAGACATAGTGGAACTGGAAAAGGTGCAGAAGAGAGCGACTAAAATGATTACTGGGCTGGGGCACCTCCCTTATGAGGAAAGGCTAAAACATTTGGGCCTCTTTAGTCTGGAAAAAAGGCGCCTGAGGGGGGATATGATTGAGACGTACAAAATAATGCAGGGCATGAGTACATTGGATAGATGGAAGCTCTTCTCCCTCTCACAAAATACCAGAACTAGGGGACATCCACTCAAATTGAGGGCTGGGAGAGTAAGAACAGACAAAAGAAAATATTTTTTCACCCAGCGCGTTGTTAGTCTATGGAACTCCCTGTCACAGAATGTGGTGATGGCATCTGGCCTGGATGCCTTCAAAAGGGGATTGGACAGATTCCTGGAGGAAAAGTCTATCACGGGTTACAAACCATGATGGAGATGTGTAATTCCCCAGGCTTAAAACTGGGGTACTTCAAGGGCCAGATGCAGGGGAGTGCTATTAGGAGACAGATATCTAGTCTCATGCACTCCCAAACGCATCTGGTGGGGCTACTGTGAGATATAGGAAGCTGGACTAGATGGGCCTTTGGCCTGATCCAGCATGGCTCTTCTTATGTTCTTATGTTCTTACGTTAAGCAAATTTCTCCTATCTCCAGAATTTTTTATGTTGTACAAATTTTATGTTATACAAAGAGTTTGTTACATAAGGGTCCACTGTGTTAGGTATTTGTTAATCAAATGGGTAAAGTAAGACAAAAGAAGAAAATAAAATCCAATTTTATTAATAGAAGTATCTCTTTGACACACATCATTTCCTAGAAAGTTCATTTTTTGAATATCCTTATTTTTGAAGAAGTTTTTAGATGACAACGGACATTCTTTTCTTTTCCTTTAACAGGTAGTGACGCTACGACAATGGTTAGCTGCCTACATATCTTAGCCCAGACACTAGATACAAGGTAAATTATCTAATATGCTGATTTGTTTTATTTAATCCTGTAAACCACGTAACTCAATAATTTTTCAAGAGTTTTCTTAAAAATCTCATCCCAAATGTAAAATGTTACATGTAAGTATACTAGGTTTGCAATACCTTGTTAAGAATTTACAGTAAAGATGATCATCATATATATCCCCAGCTGCTTTTATTTCTCTCTCCAGAGATCTTCAAGGCTCTCTTGCTGGATCGCTGTGGCACAGCAGAGGAAAAGCCTCCTCAGTTTTTCTTTAAATTAGCTTCTTTTGGCATTGAACCAAGGGATGGTTAAATGCTCATGCCCCTTTTAGGGGGGAAGAGTTCTGAGATGTCTCCCAGAAATTCCAAGTGGATCACCAAGAAAGTATGTGCTCACCACATACCTTGCTTTGGTGAGAAAGAGAAATGTGAAATGGGGGAAAGTGTGTTGTTTATTGCTGTAATTCCAGACACAAGAAGGAATCCTTGCTTTTGTGACTTCCAGTGAATTGAGAGTATAACGTGACACCCTTGGTCTGCAGAAATTTCCCACCCCTGGTTTCCCACCCATGGGAGAAGTTTCAGCTATATGAGCTGCTACTTTCCATCTTAAGTAGTACAACCTAGAAGCAGGATCCCAATACAATAAGAACTATAATGATTTCTGCTGATTTCAAGTTTGTCTGCTTCTGAAAACCAGAGATAGCCACCCAAAACTGACTATAGACTAATGACAGAATCTTGGCAAAATGTGATATGTTTTTAAAATGTTTTGAGTATTGGCTTGTTTTTGGTATACATGTAGAAAGTTTTAAGGTTTGAAATGTGAGTATGAAATTGCGCACTCCAAATTTATACATTTTCAATGTGTACACTTCACACTTGAATATATCTAAAGCATTTATTTCAGATGCAATTATTGCTGTATATGTGAATAACACAAAAACCTATCCAAAGTAGATGCTAAATCTTTTAGGTTAGGTTTATTGTGTTTGCATATTTATTTAATTTCTAATATTTTTAAAACTGTTCTTTCAGAACTGTTATGAAATCTGGCTCAGAGCTAGTTAAAGCAGGATTGCGTGCCTTCTTTGAAAATGCAGCTGAAGACCTAGAGAGGACATCAGAGAATCTTAAACTTGGAAAATTTACTCATTCTCGTACACAAATTAAAGGGGTCTCCCAAAATATCAACTACACAACAGTGGCATTGCTGCCTATTTTAACATCCATTTTTGAACATGTTGCTCAGCATCATTATGGCACCGATTTACTTTGTAAGTCTTCATCATTTTTAATCTTTCTTTGTTTAAGGATAGGAGGTACACGTTCACCCTAAGGGTTTTTGTTGTTGTTGTTGTTACGTAATTTAATCCAACAAGAAAATTGGGGAATGCTTAGAGAGCACATTTGCAAAGTTAAAAGAATGCTTTGCAAAGCACACATTTGCATCTTTTCCATCTTTTGTCCCATAAAGGGCCTAGTAACATAGCTAGTACTGGGCATGATGCGGCAGTTCTGGGGACTCTGCTGAATGATTTTTGCCACTGTAGATGGATCTAAGACTATCAACCAAGAAGCCCCTGAGAAAATGATATGAGCCTAGCTAGATCGATCACTGGTAGGAAATACTATTCTCCTTGAGTCTGAGCCTTGACCTGTGCCAAGTAAGTAATTCGGCCCCATGGAGAAAAGGAGAAAGAGGAGATGGCTGCATCTGAACACCTAGGAATTGTTTTTGTGAGGGCCCTCGCTTGAAATGGTATGGGGAGGTATATAACAGAACACTTTGCTTTTTGATTTTATTCTGATGTGATTTTTTTTAAAAAAGGTAACCATTAAATGCTATCATTTTGTGGACAAGTCCATTTTCTCAGATGTAAGAGTGGAGCTACATAGCACACATTTATGCAGTAATGCATGACCTCCCCAAACAAAGATTTTAGACCAGGCAATGGCCAATAACATCCCTAATGACACTCAGTTATCCACCCAGGAAGCATTGTTCTGTAAACAATAAGAATGGTTGGTGGCTTAATTAATCCTAAATAGAGATGAGCACGAAACAAACTTTTGATTCGTTTCATTATTCGTTATTTGTTTTTTTACATAACAAAATGAATAACAAACTTCCCCCTTTAAGAAAAATGAAACTAAATGAAACAAATTTCATTCCGGTTCATTTTTCATTCCCCACTGGTGTCTCCTACCTGACTGGTGGTGGTCCGGTGGATGTCCCTCATCTGACCGCCACTGCCATCACCAGTCCCCAGGGAGAAAGCTTCCATGGTGGACCGCCAGAAGAAAAAAATAAAAAAAAATTACAAATTAAAAAACCCGATCAGGCCTGCGAGCACCGAACCCAACCCGTGAGCTGGCAGAATTTTTTTTTTAAAACAAAAAAGCCAACTGGCCCATGCTACAGCTGGTAGGCGGGCACATGGTTGTCCACTTAAAAAATTAAAATGATATAAAATTAAAATAAAATAAACCCAATCCAGTCCACGGGCCATGGAACCGGACTGTGAGCACTGGACCCAATCAAGGGGCCACTGAACCAGCCTGCGGGCCAGCAGAACAAAGAATTAAAAAAATTAAAAGCCCGATCCAGCTCACAAGCACTGGACCCGACCCGTCATCAAACCAGCCCGCGGGCCAGCAGGATTTTTTTTTTAAGTGACCGGGCTGCACTACAGCAGATAGGCGGGCCACATGGTTGGCCATTTTTAAAAAAATAAATAAAAATAAAAATAAAATAAAATATTTTTTTTTTAAAAGATCTGGCCCACAGGCCTCTGAACCGGCCTGCAGGCCAGCAGGATTAAAAAATAATAATAATGAAAAATAATTTTAAAAAACCCTGACTGTTGGGGTTAAAAAAATGAACTGAACTAAAATGAATTATGATTTTTTAAAATAAAAATTCATTTTGTAATTAACGAAACGAACTGGGGTGGGGGAACGAATTAGGAAACAAAACACCATTTTGGCGGTTTGTGCCCATCTCTAATCTTAAACTATAGATAAGAAAGAGAAACAGGGGTTAATGTGTGTTCTCTGAAGGGGTTTGTGAGGTGGCACTGGTTAGTTAGTAAGGAAATACAGTCAGCATCCAGTTCCACTGCTTTGTCTAAGGAAGTCATGTTGTCCACAAAAGCTCACATTAAAATAGCAGTCTTTAAGGTACCATAATACCTTCTTTATTTTTTATTTTATTTTGATGTATTAATATGTATGGCAGTATTTGATAATACTGTAGCTTGTATTTGCTTCTTTTTATTGTATTGCTACTGTGGAAGCTATGTAGTAGCTAATAGGCTGGTGACACATTATTTAGTTATTATTGATATGCACCCTTTGGAGTGCAAATGTTTTTAAAATGCGTGGAGCACCTAAAGTAGTGGTCATGAAGTCAGGCACTATACAATTTCCATAAACTAATCAATATGAACATAAGAACATAAGAAGATCCTTGCTGAATCAGGCCAAGGATCCATCTAGTCCATTATCCTGTATCTCACAGTGGCCCCACAAAAATGCATTTGGGAGCACACAAGACTAGATATCTGTCTCTTGATACCACTCCCCTGCATCTGGCTTTTAAAGTACCCTCTTTTTAAGTCAGGAGATTACACATCTCCATCATGGTTTGTAACCTGTGATGGACTTTTACTTCAGGGCTCTGTCCAATCCCCTTTTGAAGGCATCCAGGCCAGATGCCATAACCATCTCCTGTGACAGAGAGTTCTGCAGACTAACAACACACTGGGTTCCTGAGTATGTCTGGTTTTCCTGCTTGTTTTGTCAGAAAACAGCTTCTCAATAACAGGCAGAGGAGGATTTTCACTTTTCTATGTCATTTCAAAGATGTAACTTGTACCACATTAATTGTGGGGTGTGTGCAGTGACTTAGTTAACATTTTTATTGCTATTCACCTTCCAATGGTTGAGGTAAAGGCTGCCAATCCCTTTCATTATTCAAAAGAGGAGGAAATTTTGTGTGGTCCACATACACATACCAAAAGCAATGATGGGCAATGCCACCTCTTATTTTTTGTTGTCCACTCTAAGAAAACCCATGGGTTGTGTGTGTTAGTTGTCTAATGCAGGCATAAGACACCATTGCCTTCAGTTTAAGTTCTCAGTGAACATTGGCTGGCAAATTATGTTTATGTTAGTGGGTTTTGCTTTCATATTGTTCTGAGGTACACCAGGAAATGTAAGTGAAAAATAAGTATTTCTCATTAGGCATTACAGTGGACCCTTGTATAACAAACAGCTTGTATAACATAATACCTGTACAACATAAATTATTCTGGAGATAGGGGAAATTTGCTTAACATAATCGCCTATGGAGAGAATCCGTACAACATAAAAATGGGATTACCCCATTTTCAATGCGTTCCTATGGGAATTTGTATAAGGGAAAATTTGCTTAACATAATTTCATTTGAAACGAATTAATTCCTTTATACAAGGTACCACTGTAGTTGAATTGGAGGCTAGTGAAGATCAGTGGAGATCAGTAGCCATGGTCTAAAGTCGTTTTACAGTATTTACATGACAATAATATCCCAAGAACTGCCATAACTAATTACCAGTGGCTTAGGTGAGGGTTCAAATCCTCCATTATGCCTCCTTGAGAGAGTTTGGACTTGATGATCCATAAGGTAACTTCCTGCTCAGTGACTAAAAGTGCCCATTGATTTAGAGGAGGATGCATGGGAGCAAATATGAGGGTCCAGGGATAAAAGAGATTTCTCTGTGGCCAGAATCTATAGGCCATGCCTGCACAACAGGTAGCCCATGGACTACCGGTAGCCCGTGAAGGGTTCAAAAGTAGCCTGCTGGCCGCCAATAAAAAAGTGAGGGGATAAGTTCTCCACCCCTCCCTCCCCCATCCCAAGGACCACCACTGCCTCAGCAAAGTTCTGGCTGTGCCAGCCCACTGTCTCAGCTGAGCAGGGCAGTTCAAGGGCCATGGCATGGTCCCCTGCTCCCCTTGCTGGCCAGATGATCGAGCAGGTGCAAGGGAAGTGTGTGCATGGGCACCAATCCCATAGAAATGCACTGAAAATCAATTAATCCGTTCTGGAGGGAATGGATTTCAATGCATTCCTATGGGAGACCGCTGCTCAACTTACAAATTTTTTTTTTTACTTACAAGCACATGCTTGGAATCGATAAAATTCTTAAGTATTTATTTATTTATTTATTTATTTATTTATTTATTTATTTATTTATTTATTGTATTTATATTCCGCTTATCTACTATGTACTCTAAGCGGCTCTAAGTAGATGTATTAGTGTAGTCGCCCTCAGGCACTTTGGGTCAGAAAAAGCAGACCTCGGCCTAATCAAAGTTGGACAGCTCTGCTATAGGCCATTGTGGGATCTCACTCATGGTGGACTTCAACCCCAAATTTTGGCTTTCTCCAAAGTAGCCAGTCATTTAATGCCAAGCAAAATATAATTAACCTGATCTTCTTATCAGGGTTATGGAAGGCAGATAGTGGGAATGAATTTTTCATGCCTAGAAAACTGGACAGGTCCATGCTTTTTTCCTTCCTTCATCTGAGCATCTCCTTTGTACAGTGTCCATCTCTGTATTTTGGCTTGCATGTCAGAAATTTGTCTCATGTTCTAAGTGGGTGAATATGAAGAGAATATGAAAATGGAGATTACCATAAACAGTGGGACCCCAGTATTCATGGGGAATCAGTTCTAGGCCACCCCACAGATACCAAAATCAGTGGATAAGAGTAAACACTCTTATTTGAGGCTGATGGTGGCAATAGTGGTGGTGGAGTGCTGGGGGTGAAAGCTTTCACCCTGGACACCCCACCACCCCCTGGCACTGGACAGAGGGGTGGACCAGTGGTCATGAAAGTGCAATGCTGCAGTGCCCTGTTTGCTGCCTGGGAAGCTCGAATGGCTGAGTGTATCCCAGGCCATTTGAGCTTCCTAGGCAGAGGAACAGGCACTGCAGCAACACACCTTTGTAATGCCCAGTCCGCCATGCTGCCCAGTTGCAGAGGTTGGTGGGGTGCCAGGGCAAAAGGGCTGGGCTGTGCAGTGCAGCTTTCACCCCAGCACATATACCCCACTGATCTCCAACCACAGATAACTGAATCCACTGATGGTGAATCAGCAGATATGAGGGTGCTACTATATAATTTATTAAGATTTACTATAAGAATTACTATAAGATTTATTAAGAAGTTATCAAGTAAAAAATTACCATCATTTTATTAAATTACACACAATCCAAAATATTTGGTTTAATTATCTTGTTAGCTTGAAGAAAATAATATTCATTTTTTTCTTTTTCTTTTTCCAGTGGGCGATATTCAGGTTTCATGCTACAGAATTCTTTGTAGCCTATACTGTCTTGGAACTGGAAAGAATATTTATGTTGAAAGGTACTTCAGATTAAAAAATGTACTTAAAGAAATTACTCTTATGTATTACTTCTCTATTAGTAACACTGATTGAAAATGTAATAGTGGTATTCTGGCCAACACGTAGATTTGATAGCTTCCATTTCTAAGAATCTTTTTGTATATCTCAGAATTTCTCATATGATGTCTGCCATTTATTGTGTTTCATCTTACAGGCAAAGACCAGCTCTTGGTGAGTGCCTAGCTTCTCTTGCAGCAGCAATTCCAGTAGCATTCCTTGAACCTTCACTCAATCTTTACAATGCCCTCTCTGTCTTCAACATGAAAACTGCAAGAGAGAGAGCTAGTAAGTACTCTTCTTTTTTAAACAACAGCAACAAACAAACAAACAATTCACTAGAGTGAAATCCAGATGAAGAAAAGAAAGACTGTCATACAGAGGAGGGACAGGATCTGTTCTTGATCAACCCAGAGTGCAGGACTAGAGGAAGCCATAAGAAGACGTAGGAATGGCAAAGCAGTAGAACTCAATTGTAGCATTATTAATTATTACGCATACACAGAATTTGGGTACAATCTTCTTCTGGTCCCAGGCTGCCTCTCTCTGTGCATGGCTGTCTGTCTGTGTGTGAGTGTGTGAGAGTGTTTCTGTGCCGCACCTGGGACCCAAGGCTCTTTATTACTAACAGTAAACAAGTACACAAGGGGTGGAGAGAAGCATTGACAATAGGACAGAGGAAGAGAGAGGAAGGATGGTCTTTGGTCAAGTATGAATTCCACTGGTGGGAGGAGTGAGGGTCCTCACTAGAGATGGGCACGACCAGGAAATTTTTTTTTCGAGTTATCGTTTTTCAGGACGGGTCCGTTTTGGCTCGTTTCTGTTTTTCGTGAAATTTTTCAAAAATTCATCATTTCGTGGTGTCGTTTTTCGTCTGTCGTTATACTGGTTTAGGGGGGTAGCGGGCTCCTGGAGGCACCTCTGTGGGGTGGGTGCCTCCTCTGGCCCGCTATAAAGGGAAAACGGGCTCCTGGAGGCACCTCTTTTTTTGGGGGGGTGCCTCCTCTCCTCACCCACTAGGAAGGGAAAGTAGGCTCCTGGAGACCCCTCATGGCATGGGGGTCTCCTCTCCTAACCTGCTGCAAAAGGGCATGCATAGCCATATGGATATGCATACCAAGTTGCACGCAGAGACACAGCAGACTGGCAGAGGCACCCCTCTTTTTGGGGTGCCTTCCCTGCATCAGTCAGGCCTCAGGGGCACACATGCTGCCGAGCCGAGCCTGCAGGAGTCACCCAGAGCCACAAGTGGCGGACTGGCAGACTCTCTGCACCCGCTGTGTCTCACTAAGAAGGGAATTGAACTTGCGTGTAGTGCAATGCAAGTACAGATCTGGCTTAGGCAGCAGGGTTAGCGCAAGGGCTAGGGTTAGGCTAGTTACGGGTGAGGTTAGGGTGAGCATTGGGGTGCACCTCTGGGTGCCTCTCTGACCCACTTAGAAGGACAGTGTACTGGCATATGGGTTAGGGTTAGGGTTAGGGTTAGGGTTCGGGCTACGGTTAGTGGGCTTTTTATGCCCGGTTGGCACATCCCAGAAGTCTCTGTGGTCAACCTGGCCAAGTGGCCATGCGATTGGTGGAATGGCTCCAAAAATTTGCATGGTCACTCCCATGGCCAGCCCATCATTGTGCAGGTGTAAAAATAAAATAAAATAAAATAAAATAAAATAAAATAAAATAAATGGAGAGAGGACAGAGGAGACATTTTGTTGCAAGAAAAACCCACTGCTACTGTAAAAATTCTGGCAGTTTTAAAATAGCAATTTCCGCATTTTTCTGTGGTGCTTTGGTGTGTTTTTGGACCACGATGATACGATTTTAAAAAAAAGATTGCGGTCGCCGCCCCATTTTTGATCCCCCGCCCGCACCGCATGGCATGGCGAGATGAGAGCAGCCCAGGAGGACAGGAGAGGGGGGAGGCCGGGGACCCCCCCCCCCAGAAACCACCCCTCTGGTATAGGTGCCCTGCCCTGAGCCCTCACTCAGGCAGGCATATTTCCTCCTGCTTTTTGGGCCGGGAATCGGGGGTTTTAAAACTTTTTTTCTGTGCCGCTTGAATTGCGGCGGCCGGCGGCAAGTCCGGTGCTTGTCGCAAGTGACTACGACGAGGATTTCCCACACCACCAGAGCAGCCCAGGACAGGAGGGGGGGTCAACCACCCCTCTGGTAGGTGCCCTGAGCCCTCACTCAGGCAGGCATATTTCCGCCTGCTTTTTGGCCGGGAATCGGGGTTTTTTTTAACTTTTAAAAACTTTTTTTCTGTGCCGCTTGGCATCGCGGGATCGCCGCAATGCCAGGAACGACAACGACAAATCAGACCCAATTTTTCTTTAGTCGGTTCGAGTTCGAGTTCTGGCGGAGTAATTGTCGTTTCCTTTTCCGTTCCGTAACGGAAACGAGTAACGGAAACGGAAACGAGAATTTCGTCAAGTCGTGCCCATCTCTAGTCCTCACATATGCACCGTTATCTAGGAGGAAATGCTGGCTAGTGAGGACTTGTTGATAAGGGAGAGATGAAGGAGCTTCGGG
>JAHTLZ010002062.1:0-20970 GCA_023846285.1 Phrynocephalus versicolor
TATATACTTTTGCTTTCTCTTCTCCTACTCCTCCCTAGGAAAACATAACTTATCAAAGACTATTAGATTGCATATATGGGATATCAAGAAAATAAAGACTTTGTAATCATAGAATCATAGAATTCCAGGTTGGCTCTCCCTCTGATGAGTTTCCACCCATTAGTCCTTGTCACACCCTCAGGTGCAAATGAGAACAAATCAATGCCCTCTTCCCTGTGGCAACCCTTCAGGTATTGAAGGACTGCTACAGTAGTCCCCAGCCAAATCCCGCTTCATATATTGCAGACCCATTATATTTTGGATTTATGGAACCACAGGCACAGGCAGGCAGCAGGGCAGTGTCCAGGTGGTGCTGGGCAAGCTCCAGAGGCCCAGTGCAGGCCCACCACATGGCCTGGAAGTCACTTCCAGTTCACCAGAAGCCACGTCTGGTCCTTGTACAGGCCTAGGAAGCCCACTGGAGGCCTGTTCCAGGCAGTGCCAGGCCTAAGGTGAGTTCAGGAGGCCCCACACCTGCCTGCCGGTCCTGGCCCGACCTGCAGATAAAGGTGTCTGTATATCATGGATTTTCGTTTATCACAGGTGGGTTGGCAACCTAACCCACCCATCCCCCAATAAAGGGGTACTACTGTATCATGCCTCCCCTCAGGCTAATCATGCCTAGTTCTTTTAGTCATTCTTTGTATGATTTAGCCTCCAGACCCCTTATCATCTTAGTAGCTCTTCTCTGCACTTTTTCTAGGGTCTCTGTGTCTTGTTTTTATTGTGGTGACCAGAACAGGACACAGTATTCCAAATGCTTTCATTCTTTTCATTCTTTCTCCACTACGTTCTTGTTATCCCAACCCAGCTCAGTTATCCCAACCAAGCATATTGAAGAACACTTGCACTTGGTCAACAAAGAGTATCATTTGGTATAAGCTTTCATAGACCTTTAAGGTGCCACAATGCTCTTTGCAGTTTTTGGTGCAATAGACTAATACACAATACACACAGAGAGGGGGGGGATTTAACTTAGGGCAGAGATAAGACCTGTCTCCTGGAATTCTCAAGCTGCCCCTCCCGCCCCCAACCCAAACTTTCATTTCATTATAACATGCTGTCAGTTATTTATCAAACCATTATTGTTCTATAATATTAAAATAAAGCAAAATGAAGTAAAATAATAAACAAAATTATTGCATTGAAACTGTCATCTACTATTGCACTTCTAGATTTTATAACATTTTTACAATACAAATTGGTATCTACAAATCATTGCACTACATACTAAAATAATACAAATCTACAATGACATTTAAAATACATATCTGATCTTTACTTCTAATTAAATTAAAATACCCAAGAGAATATAATGATGTAAACTTTCGGAAGCTTTAGAATAAAACTAAGTTGACATTCATGTTTATGAATCATTATAAAGTTTGCACAAATAGTATCCAGATACTTTTCTCTTTGATAGCAAGTACATCAATAATTGTGATTTGGATGCTTATAATATACAGCTAAATTTCTCTGCTACACCCCTGTATATCACTTTCTTTAGAGGCAGCTAAATGTTCTCTGAAACATATTGGTGACACTCAGGCACATTTTGAGCGAGATCTTCAAGGGCTGGTTCTTTGCATAAACACATGTATTCTACCAGGATATCATGAAATATACCCCATTTCAACACCCCCTCTAAATTTTGGACCCATTTGGGTTGGGCTTTCTCCTCTGCGTGATTGACTTCACATCCCTGCACATGCATGGCTCCCCCTTCTCATGGGTTCTGTCATGACTGGAAGAAAAATAGTCACTGTCGGGGGCATGAGGAAGGAAAGGCCCTATGAGGAAGGGGGCCGAGGTGTGCAAGTGCACATGCCTTAGGGGGAACCTTGCCTCATTTCATTACAGAGCCCATTTCTTCAAATCTTAAATCCATGCATTCTCTCCATTATTGCATTATTACAGACACTCAAGTAATCATCGGACTGGTACAGTTTTGTGCTGGTGAGTCCTTTTGCTACTTCTGAGGATGAAACAACTGTTGTATTACTTTGTGTTCCTACCTCAGATGCCTTTTGTTTGAAAATCTGGGTGGTAGCTTTCAACAGTGGATTTAGTGTCTGCTCAGAATGTCCAAATTTTGGGAAAGGTTTGTACAAGATGTGCATCCATGAGTTTCCACACCTAGATGACCTTTGGTCATCTACGCAGATCTTAGGTAGCCTTTCTTTGCTAGATTACTTATTCTGTACCTATAGTTTAATATTCTTACACATGTCGGTCCTGGGAGCTTTTTGGCACACGATTCAGCTCTAAATAAGCTGGGGGAAATTTGGGGGGCTGGAAAAATTGGATTTGTACACTATCAATTTTCTTGATCTCTGAAAAGCCTTTTGCTTCTGCACCATACATTAGCATAAATAATATGTTTTCTTTAAAGATGTTAAGGATTAGATTCAAAGTACCTGGTTAACTATGGCTTATTAATCATTTTAAATACTGTATAATAACCTCTGCTTTTAATTCTTTTTTAAATTTACCATGCCCAAGATCCTGAAGCTGAGAAATTAATACCAAGATAGCAATAATATTTTACTTGCTGTAACATTTTGAAATTTATAAACCATCTGTATTTTTTATTTTTATTTTTATCAAATGTTACCACATCTGATCTCACCTGATTTCAGAAGCTAAGCAGGGTCAGGCCTGGCTAGTACTTCAGTGGGCAACAACCAGGGAATACCAGGTGCTGTAGGCACCTGAAGAAGGAACTGGCAAGCCACTCCAGTATTCCTGCCAAGAAAACTCCATGGACATGGAGTCACGAAGGGTCGGTCATGACTATAACGACACAACACGACATGACACGACACACAGATACACAGACACACAGACACACACACACACACAGACACACACACACACACCACTTTAGATGTGTTGATATTAACGTGTAGGTCCCAACTATGCTGTTTCAAGGGTCTTCTCCTGTTCACTTAGAATGTTGGGAGTAATATCATGTCATTAGCATATAAGAATGTATCTACCGCTCTGCTTAGAATCTTTGGTATATGGTGATTTTGCTTGCGTAAAATTGTCACCACATCATTAATATGAAAATAATATATAAAAGGTAGTAAGATACTAATTTGCCAGACACCTTTATGTGGTGGTATAGAATCTTTGAGAGCAAAGATTATATCTGATCTCACTAGAGATTGGCATGAATTGTTTTTAAAAAATCATGATATTCATCAAAAATGGCTAATTTGTCAATTCATATTCATCCAAATTGAAGCTCCCCCCAGCAAATATGAATCAATGAATTTTAGTAATGTTTGATTTGTTTAGCTATAAAACAGGGTCCTGGGCACCTAGGGGCACCAAGATTGCAGGGAATTTATTTATTTATTTATTTTTAAATTTATAAACCACACCAATTTTCCCAAAGGAACTCTGGGCAGTTTACAGACAGGGCCACACAAAGCCATTAAAACCATCACAATTCAACTCAATACACAACAAAGAGAGGGGAGAAAAATAAAAGAGTCCTGCAAGAGGCGTAACAAACACTAACAAAAACAACAAAATCACAAAAGGGCACAAACCAGAATGTTAGCAATTACCATAAGCTTCCTGGAACAGCCAAGTTTCCAGTGATTTCTTGAAGGTAGTGAGGGATGAAGCCAGGTGCATCTTGCAGGGAAGTTTATTCCATATGGACTGAGAAGGCCCAATTACGGGCTCCCTGGGGGTGGCCACCTGAAGCAAGAAGGCCGATGAGGCTCTGGGTGGTCTGGCCAGCTTTGACTTTTGGGAGATATGCTCTGTCGGATATTCAGGTCCCAAGCCATGGAGGGTTTTGGAAACCAAAACCAACACCTTCAACCTGCCAAAGATCCCAAATTCCAGACAACTCTGAAATGAAATGAACAAAAGTGGTCCATGAAATAAGTTGCTCCAAAACTATTTAAGGAGAAATCTATCATGTTAGAGTACACTATAAAGCAAACAAGCTGTTGGAACTACCAGTACACAATTTATAGCACACACAAAATAAAATTAAAATGCTGCGGCCCATTAATGAATTTATTCCAATATCAGCATTCACAGCTTATAATTCACTTCCTCAGACAACCAGAGTGAAATATTTGGAAACATGTTCAATATACAAGTATACATGGTGGGGGTGGAGGCATGACGAAGATTGATAACAAGAACAGAAAATGATTTTTTAATGGCACAATGAGATTATTAGCACCTGTAATGAGCTTTGGGAGTGTAAATCACATAAACATCCTGACAGAGGTAGAGTAGTTAATCATGTACCATAGTTTTGACATCAGGCCCGAACAAATATTCTAGCTGAAATATAGATCTGTTTATATTTCTGGATGGTATTCAAAGACAGCTCATATGAAACCTATTGCAGTAATCTAGCCTGGTAAAGATGGGCACAAAACGAACTTTTAGTTCCTTTCATTATTCGTTATTTGTTTCATTGTATAACAAAATGAATAACGAAGCCCAGAGTGATTTTAGAACAAAACGAACAGAACCAAAAAAATGGTTCGGTTTGGTTCGTTTCGTTCTAGAGAGAACCCCGTTCTCGCCTCCACATGCGGAGGCAGGACCAGGGTTTTCTCTAAAGGGATCCTTCCCATGGGCGGATGACAGCCGGCCCAGCTGTCATCTGCCCCCGGGGGAGGACAGTCTAGAGAGGGCCCCGTTCTCGGTTCCACATGCGGAGCTGAGGCCAGGGCTCTCTCTAAAGGAATCTCCGCCCGTGGTGGAGGACAGTCTAGAGAGGGCCCCAGTCTTAGCTCCATGTGTGGAGCTGAGGCTGGGGCTCTCTCTAAAGGGGTCTTCCCCACAGGCAGTGATGAAAGCCCCGCTGTCACCGCCACCTGCGGGGAGAACTGTGTTGAGAGAGAGCCCCGTTCCCGCCTCTGCATGCAGAGGCGGGACTGGGACTCTCTCTACAGGGATCTTCCCTGTGGCAGATGACAGTGCGCCCTGTGCTGTCATCCGCCGCAGGGGAGAAATGTCTAAAGAGACCCCGCTCCCGCCTCCACATGCAGAAGCGAGAACGGGGTAAATGAAAATGAACCAAAACAAAGAACGAAACGATTTTTTTAAAAAAATATTCATTTCAAATGAAACAAAGTGAGATGGGTAAGAAATGAAATGAAACGCCATTTTTTTGGCGTTTTGTTCCCATCTCTATAGCCTGGCATTAAGACAACGTCCTTCTTTATCCCAATAGGGCTTGAGGCTATTTTTCTTGGACAGAAAACCCACCAGCACCTCTAAAGTGTGCATCAAAGAAAGCTATACCTTTCCTCAGATTTTATATAAGCATCACCCACAAGACTTCATCATCAAAATAATGGAATTAAACAAACAATTTAAGAAAACTCCTCCAAATAATATAGATATTGACACATCTATGTGGGACAACCTGTTTCCAACTTTTTCTACCTGTCTCTGTCACTCTTCAATATTTCCTTTCTTCTGGCACTGGGAGGACAGTTACTCTAAACAACTTCTCTTTTTCTATTTAAAAGGATGTACAGTAAGTGTTTTAGGAATGGTCAATGACACCACAGTGAATCCAACTGATCTGAAAATGATAAGGTTATTTTATTTTACATTATTTTAAAAAGATGCTCTCAGAGATTCTCCGGTTCCTAAGAATCAGCTGAGTGCAAAAAATGGAAGTTTTAGGGCCAATAAATATAAGGTTATCTGTCTCCTAATAAATGTTCTAAAGGTATCAGGGAGAAATACCAAATTTGTCATTCAGTCATAAATAAACATCCTTGATCTTAAAATCCCCAGCTTATGCAGTATGGCTGATTCATTGCCTCTCAGAATAAACTACTTATTCTCAACCACAGAAGATTTCATATAGCAGGTACTACTGTATGTCAATGTCTTGTTAACATTTGCTGGGGAGGGACCACAACTTATAGCTCTCTGACCTTTTGAACATATTTTCCCCCTAAAAGGTGCATCCTTTTTTTAAAAAAGTATTAGCTATCCTCAGCAGCAAATAATTCATTTTTGTGATCTTTATAAAAGACATATACTCCCATGGCTTTGTGGAGAAATATTGACTTGGCATGACTTTTCATCATAAAGGAAAACTTTTACTTAAAATGCTGGGTTTCCCCCTCTGTAATTTAATTCAGTATAGGCAGGAAACAGCACAATTAGCCCTGAATGCTAAAATTAAATTCAGTCAGTGAGAAGGGCTACATCATATACATATAAATAAGATGCATGTGATGCAACTGAAGCTGAATTATTCCTTAGGAACAAAAAAGTCAAAACACACAGTCAAGCCATTGGCCTGTTTATGTACATGTGGATAAATTGCCTAGATGCCTTAAGCACATCTGACGTTGCCTGATTTTGGAAGCTAAGCAGGGTCGGCCTTGGTTAGTACTTGGATGGGAGACCACCAGGGAATATCAGGTGCTGCAGGTGCCTGAAGTAGGAATTGGTGAACCACTCCAGTATTCCTGCCAAGAAAACTCCATGGACATGGGGTCACAAAGAGTCGGTCAAGACTGTAACGACACAACACACACACATGTATAAATAATTGGGAGTGCCCCATTAATGGAGAAACAACCAGTCTATGTAGCCTTTCTCCCAAAAGTCAGGGAAATAGGAAACTGTTGTAAAAATTATTTGCTCCGATCCTATGGCAGCTCATGACTTTTAATATCAGAGAGAGAAAGAGAGAGGGAGGGAGGGAGGGAGGGAGAGAGAGAGAGAGAGAGAGAGAGAGAAAGAAGGAAAACCAACCCAACAAATATGAAGTTCTTTTGAAAATGTACAGGAAGAGGTTTGTTGTGAATAACCCTGCAGACCTAGATATTATTGGAGCCCCCTGGCTCAGTTCAAATATTATCAATCATAACTACAATATGGAAGCACCCCACAACAAACAGGGGAATAGAAACAAGAAGTTCCAACTCTCACCTAAACAGCTTGACCAGCAAGACTTCATTTATTGAGCTCAGGGGCAACCTTGGTCAGTTTATGATGCCTTTGCAGGCAAGGATGGACAGGATGGGCAGGAACATGTTCCTAAACATATCTAGTGGCACTATATCGACTGCTCATTCATTTGATACAGCATGTTACATCCAACATAGATGTTAATCAGAACACAATCAGTTGGTTTTATATTAAAACCCACTTCTGAATAGTCTATACCTAGAAGACTCTGAAAATGATCACCGTAAGTCAGAATTGAATTAAGGGCCCACAGTTATTCTGCACAACTCTATACATCTCGTCTCAATCTAACAAAGAACTTTTGTTTGAAGAAGAGATTAGATCTGGTTTTTAGAATGCTGCAAGACTGAGGAATAGTGAAAGTGTCTGTGAGTACCAAAAAATGTTATCTCATAGATGATAGTGCTGCAGGCACTTGTCTTTGCATCTTCCAGAAATTTTGACAAAGCACAACAGAAGATTGCAGCAGCTGATCATCTATCTATCTATCTATCTATCTATCTATCTATCTATCTATCTATCACACTCCATTAGTAGTATCAATCTCTGGGCAGTTCATAATGTACAATTAAAGCAAATGATTAAAAACACCAGGGAATTGATACAAAAATTACCATAAAATACAATAAACTCTGTCACTATATAAAAACTACCTTTAAATTTAATAATTACAGAAATTGAAACCCATTTGAAGACATCAGAACAAATACACAGCACCTGTGGTGCAGCCCACACAAATTGGGACAAAGCACCACAAATTGCTTCATGCCTGTCTCTAGCTGATATGTCTTTTATAACTCTATCTGGATGTTCCTTTCTTCTAGCCTTGTTCCTGACCTTGAGATTTTCCTTCCTGTTGACAATGAAGGGATTTCTTTTTTAAAATTGCCTGTTATATGAACTAAATATATTAGGTGGGTACTGCAAGCAGATATTTCCTCAAATCACTTTCAGGTATCTGATTTTAAATCTCCATTTGACCTTATCCCAAGAGAAAAGTTTTGGATCAAATTTGAAGCCACTTCTATTGATCGGCATAGCCTTTTGTTAATGCGGCACCTGCATGAAAATACCCATTTGCGGGTTCTTTGCAACAAAGCTGGTGTTCTGTCAAAGTCTATCCCCACTCCTAGAGGAGTCAAACAAGGCTGCATTTTTGGCTCCTTCGTTATTTAACTTTTATATTAATAATGTTGTAGATAATTTATCAAATCCAGATTTTCACCCCCACCAAACTGTCCTCCCACCCCATTTCAATCCTTTTATATGCAGACGATGCAGTTCTCTATCCTGTTTCGGTTTATGGAGCCTTTTGAGGGCTCTCCCCTCCTACTGCACCAGTGAGCAGTTAATTATTAACTATTGGTGCTGGTAACAAGTAGAAGGAGAATTAAGCAGAATTGGTCCATCAATGGAAATCCCATAGAGCAGGTGACCTGCTATAAATACTTTGGGATTGTTTTTCATTCCTCTGGTACTTGGCTTCCTCATATTAAGCACGTAGTAGCAAATGGTAGGAAAAGTTCTACGCTTTAACCAGATTCTTTTATACTAAAGTTGGGCAGCATGTGCCATGAGCAATCCAGGTATACAAGGCTAAAGTTATTGCCCAAATGCTTTATGGTTCCCAACTGTTTGCATATTCTAATCTGCACCCCTTAGAGATAATCCAGACCAAATTTCTGAGAGCCATATTTGTGGTGTCCTCATGTGTTTCCAACATAGCTTTACATCTAGAGGCCGGCCTAGTACCCACAAGAGCCTGTGCCAAGGTCTATTTGTTCAACCTTTGGCTAAAGCTTCTTTGTCATCCAGACGTCTTCGCCCCATTGGTCCTTTTGGAGTCATTTCAATAGAATTAGAAGCACTTTCTGATAAATGAGGGTCTGAAAATTGGTCTCTCTATAAACCACCTTATATCGTTGGGCTATAACAGTGCTAAATAAGCCATCAAACAAAGGATTTGGGATGTTGAACTCCAAGAGCATCGGGGCTTGCTGGACAGCTCCAGTGTTGTCAGAACTAATGTTTTTACACCTCCTTCCTATTTGAATACTGTATCCCATCCTAAACATAGAAGAGCATTCACTCAAGCAAGACTGAATGTGTTACCCTCCAAGCTGTTCAAGGTATACCCTATTCCCACCATCTGTGCCCCTATGACTACGATGAAGTGGAAACTGCAGGACGCGTTCTTTTACACTGCCTGTTTTACAGGGATTTTTGTAAGGATATTCTATATCCATTCCTTCAACAGTTCCCGGGGAGACCCACCAAATTTTATATTTCCCCGTTACTTTGGGACAGGGACCCTCATGTTACGACTGAAGTGGCCAAATTCTGTGCAGCAGCTATAGCTTGCCACAGGGCACTGACCATGTATGGCCTTTCAAATGCGCCCACTCCTATTCCCACTTCAGTCCGTGCAATACTGTGTTAAATTTAATGTTCCTGATAGGAGTATCACTATGGTGGATGTACGCCGGAATTTTAATCTTCTTCGTACAGTATTTTGTTGATTATACTCTACACTTTGTTAATGGTTTATATAGAATTGTAATACTTAAATGGCCCTGGCCAGATGGCCTCGGTATTTTATGATTTTAATTAATTGCATTTATTCCAATTGTATTCTTATTAATTTTGTTATTATTTTGGTCAATGACCATAAATTACTTTACTTTACTTTCAGGTATCACTTTCTCCTGAGCAAGAAGTACCCCATTGTAAGTACTTATAATGATAACTGCAGAATGAACAAACTCTTCTTACTGCAGGCAAACAAACAGAAGAAATATGGAAGTTGAGTCATGGCAACTGGACTTCTTTTCTTGAGAGATTGAAATGATTCACTAATCATTCAAGTAGCTTCATCAATCTAAGAAAAATTAGTGGCAAGTCCTTCATTTTATAGTTTGCCTTGATTTCACATCACCCTGGTCTGAATAGGCTCATAGGCTGAATCAAGGCCTGAATAGGCTCGTTAGGTGGACAATAGCCTGAATAAGTTCCTAGGTGGACAATGGTCTGAATATGTCTGTGAAGATTCTCAGTCATCCAGGTGAGTTTATCTATGAAGTTGAGTCATGGTAACTGGACTTCTTTTTCTTGAAAGATTGAAACATTTCACTATTTGGATAAGCACCAAAATGTTTCAGTCTCTCAAGAAAAATAGGTCCAGTTGCCATGACTTAACTTTCAGAGAATGGTCTGAATAGGCTTGTTAGGTGGACAATGCACTAACACAGAGACTTGTCCACCCAAAGGACCCGACACCAAAACACAAGAGGAGCAATATAGTATATGTGGTCCAGTGCAGTGAGGAGCGTGCAGTCCTCTACATTGGAGAAACTGAACAGCCATTAAACAGGAGGATGGCCCAACACAGGAGAGGCAACAGCTCAGGACCAGAATCAGCAGTGTACCTTCATTTGAAGGACAAAAGGCATTCCTTCAAAGAAGAGGATCTACACAGATTAAACAGAGAAGATAGGTGGTTTGAGAGAGACATCAGGAAAGCCATTCATCTGTGTATTGAAAACCCCTCTCTCAACAGAGGTGGTGGACTCCTGCACAATCTGTCTGCTACTTATCAAGTGGCTCTTTCGTTAATCCCCAGACAAGTCAGAAGCACTTCACATTTCCACCATCAAGGCCATAGCTGAGTACCCATACTTAATGGGTGTTGAGAAGGGGTGCATAGGTGGGACTTTCACTCACCTTAGGCCATTGTCCACCTAACGAGCCTATTAGGACTACTGTCCCCTAACAAGACTATTCAGACCATTGCCCAACCTATTGGACTCCCCTGCTTTGCTAGAGGATTGGATTTGGGAGCCCCTTCCAACTCTATAGTTCTGTGATTCTTTTATTCCTGAAATGTTATTTCCCATACAATTTCTCTTTGGGAACGTAGGAGTCTGTGCAACTGTGGAGAAAACGAAGGATGGGATCTGACTTCAAGTAAGCAGATATATTCTAGCATCTTGTATGGGATGCAACTTGATGCAATCCCTGCACCAACTGATTTTCCTCCAGGAGCCACAGGAGGGACAGCTAGCCCCCCCCCATCCCATTTTGCTGAAGAAAGGAACAAGGAATTAAAGAACAGAAGGAACTTTGTATTGAGCCAGATCATTGGTCTAATTAGCCTAGCTTTGTCAACACTGGCTTTCCAGGATTTCAGGCAGGATTCCTTGCTAGACCTACCTCCACACCCTCTCATTTCCTGGTGGTTTCCTGTCCAAATTTTAATCAGGTCTGACTCTGTCTAGCCTCTAATCAGGTCTGACTCTGCTTAGACTTTGAAGTCAGATGAGATCAAGCATGTAGCCCGATAGTTTGCTTAGCAGAAGAAAATAACTGAATAGCTATAAAAGTTGATAGACGCCAAGTTGAGATAGAGATCCCGACACCTCTGGATGCATTAGCTTGGTGTGGACATGGCAGATGGCCTTTTCTGAAGGATGTTCCCAAACTTTAGGAGACCAGCCCCCACTTCACCTCTCTGCAGGCTGAATTAGTCTCCGGATCTGTCCGTGAAGAAAAAGTCGAAATTGCTCTGTCATGGTCTAAGATTATTCCCCCTAGACTGACTTTCTTTTAATATCCCCCCCAAAAAACACATACAAAAGATAATTGGGGACTGGAGGCTTATGGTGACTGCTTTGCTTCACAAAGAATCAAGTGTTTTCCCAATGACAGAACAACTTTCTGGAACTTTTGGGTTAGCTAATTGAGTGAGTTTCATGAAGTGTGAAAATGTCAAGGGAGAAAAGAAACATAAGGACTTAAATCTGGCACAGGCAGAGCAATGGAATTTGTATACTGACGCTGGGAGATATGCTGTGCTTGCCCTGGACTTCACAGGGTTGATGTCGGCACCTCGTCTCCTTGGGCAACTGCCAAGGCCTCAAAGTCCTGGCAGAGTCCATTGATAATGGCTGCCCTGGGCCTTTCTCTGGCTGACCTCTCCCACAACATCACACTCTACGTGTTGCCAACTCCCTGAAATTATCTTTATGTGCTGTCAAGTAACATCTGACTTGCAGCCACCCTATTAAGGTTCTCAAAGTAGGTTAGATATTTAAGGAGCAGTTTTACTATTGCTAGGTGGCTATATAGATCAGTGGGTTAGGTATCTGGCTGTGGAGACAGGGGTCAGGAGTTCAGTTCCCCACAGTGCATCCCAGAACAGCCAGTCTGTGCAGCCTTGGGAAAATGTACCATCCCAAGTTGCAAGATGTCCCCCAGAAGAAGAAACCCTCTGGTGGGTTTCTATGGCCAAGCAGAGATTCAAACCCAGTTACTCTATCTTGATTCCTAGTGTATCACTATATCCACCACACTGCCATTTTAATATCCAACCATGCTGATGACATAGTTTTAGTCGGGAGCACTACAGGCAACTCAAAGCATGGCTGGATCCACATACCTGGTAGTACCTGGAACAACCCAAACAAAAAAGGCAATCCAGCAGAGCCCAACAGAGGAAGTCAGAATGTCATGTCAGAATGCCCCACACCATTAGCCACTAAGTTGGAAAATTATGGGACCTGTAGTTTAAAAGGGGGGGGGGTCTTCCAAGGTTGTCTTCACTCACAATGCCTTCAAGCCTGGAGCTAGCACTGAAGACTTATTGCAAAACAAATGAAGAATCTTCTGTGGGAGATGCCTTTTACAGTCATGCAGACCTTGATTCTTCTCCAGACTGGCCAATAATCAGCAGTTCTCCTGAAGCAGAATTGATATTATCTCACCAACGATTGAGTTGGTTTCTTTTATATCAGATGATGGATGAATTAAGAAGTTGGCAATAACAAAGAGACTATCCTAACTCATTTGAAAGTCATCCACAACAATAAGAATTTCTTAGGTGGCCATTGAATAAAAGAAGAATGCTTCGTCTGCGTCGCCGCCGCCACCACTACTAAATAAAATAATATATTATACAATAATCTCTTCTTCTAAGACATTGATGGCACTATATTGCTACCCATGAATAGATCTAGAGCAGCTACACGTTATCTGGAACACACAGCTCTCTGTTCCTGGAAAGAGATGGAGCTCAGAAGGCAGTCACATGCTAAACACCAGGTTGTTTGGCCTTCCTTTCTCACTGCTGCAATGGAAATGCCAGCCCTTGCTTTTCTTGGCTTCACAGAACATAAATATTAGCTAACATACTGAGGAGTTTCTTTCAAAGGTACTTCTAGGCACTGCAAAAACAACTACCTCAAGTCAGCTATCATCAATCAGGTCTGGGCAGATTCTATGCCTATGCTTCCAACCAAAGCAAATGAGGAGAGGAAGGAGAAGTCAGAGCCTAGTGGTGACATTAAAACTATTTTTCTTTCAGATCTATAACCCATTTTTTTCCTGGTTCATAATCCAAGACGGCTGAAGCTGACATACTTGACCCTGCTTTTCCTCTCTATTTTGCCCTCTGAACAACCATGTAGAAACCAGCTAGATGGCTTCATGAATTAGGCACCTGGTTCAGAGCCAGCGGATGGGAATGTGATGCACAGTGTGCCTCCCAAGAAATGAGCTAAATTGTGTAGCCTTGGGCAAGCTGCAAAGTTCCAGGGAGTGTCCAGAAGAAAGGAATCATAAATCACTGCTGTACCTATAAAACCTTGAAAACAACTTTGTGGCCCAGTGGTTAAACTGCTGTACTGCAACCATAACTATGCTACCTGGAACTGAACCCCGCTACCTGGGGTTCAGTTCCAGGTAGCGGATTCAAGGTTCACTCAGCCTTCCATCCTTCTAGGGTCAGTAAAATGACTACCCAGCTTGCTGTGTGTGTGTGTATGTGTATGTGTATGTGAATGTGTAGCCAGCATCATTACTTGTAAACCACCCAGAGAGTGATTTAAGCATATGGAGAGTATAGAAGCAGCACACTTTGCTTTGCTTTGAAAAGAGCTTCCATAGCCTGACAGCCTGTTATATCATCATCATCATCATCATCATCATCATCATCATCATCATCATCATCATCATCAACAACAACAACAACAACAACAACAACAACAACAACAACATTAATGTCCAGTGAGGTAAGTCAGAGAAAGAAAGTCTAGCCCAAGCTCCCTCAATGAATTTCATGTGTCGGTTGACACCGAAACCTGGGTCTTCCTGACTCCCATTCAGTATAGTGTTGGCTTTTAATCAAAAGAGAGCAATCCTCCCCTAAATACTGGGGTGAGGTGCCATGACTCAGTTCAATGACCTGCCCCATTTCTAAAAGATACCAATTTTGGGGCTAAAGGTAAATCTATGGGGGTTCAAGAAAGACTTCAAATATAAGATGGGTTAAGAACAGCCTGAATTTAGGTCTAAGCATAGCATCCCTCTTCCCTGCCTCTAACAAGACACATAGTAGCATTCACGGCTGGCAAGTTATTTTGGCAGTCAGTCAGCAGAACCCTACAAATGCCTCCTCATGGAACAATGCAGCAATAAGACTGCAAGACCATCTACAGTAGCCATGTAGATTACATCCACTTACATCCCGGTAAAGCACATTTTTAACCATGTCTGAATTTCTGGGACATGCTTTGAAGAAGAATTATTTAAACTCAAAAGCTTGCAATGTTCCTTGTTTTTAATTTTTTATAGCGGCCCATAAAGGTATCGCCTGTAACAATTGTGTTTTGTGATAGCCACGCGGCTCAACCCCCTTTTTGCTTTGATGGAATTGTGAAAGTACAAAAAAAAAAAAAAAACCCAACATTCCCCCACGGACCTGGAATGAGGCACAATGACTCTCAACACCAAAGGGCAAGACTGCATCCACTAAGTAATATCACTTTGATTCAATCTGGTTCCAATTGGCAAACCTAGTGAACATGTTCCTTTGATTGAAGAACCGGTGTGTGAAACCCAGTATTTAAGAAGCAGCTTTTCCTGCCTCTTACAAGACTTCGGCCCTGGCTGCAACACCATCTACAGTAGCCATGGATTTTATGAACATCTAAAAGTTACATCCTGGTAAAGCACGTCTTCTACCATGTCTGAACTTCTGGGACCGGCTTTGAAGAAGAGTTATTTAAACTCAAAAGCTTGCAATGTCCCTTGTTTTTTATTTTTAATAGTGGCCAATAAAGGTATCACCTGTAACCTATTTCTGCAGTAAAAAAATAAACTGAATATTTTCTGCCCTTTCATAGCACTTGAAATCAGCTGCCTAAAGCATCCTTCTCTCTGCCTAATGGCAAGACTGACCCTGCAGGGAAACCTGCCCAGCTAAATAGATTTAGCTTCAGAATGGGATGCAGCTGCTTGGCCTATAATGCAGAAGCTGCAAGAGAGGATGCATGAGTCATGCTTTCCACCCTTTAATTGTCTTCTGAAAATGAATGCAACTCATGCAGATCCTCTGGGTTTACCCACATTAGAAACAAATGCAACTTCCCACAGAGAAGGGGGAGGGCAAGTTAATTTTCCATACAATACTAGAAGCGTAGGAAATAAATTAACATGAGTGTAATTGAGGCCTTATGCCTGAATCTGTGCAGGGTTGAATGGACTGGTGGTGGCATGGGGGTGTATGTAACTGTCAGCCTGATATTTATGTGTTAGACATATGATAGGCAACGCTCCTGATCACAGGCTTACTTGTTCATTTGCAGGCTATCATTAGGTCCTGAAGGACTTCTGGATGGGATGTGAGTTAAGAGTACATTCCTATCCCCACTACTCATTTTGTCCTAGTCAAGTTCAGGTATAATATCTGAAAAGGGCTAAAAGGGAAGCAAAACAGTTGTAGCAATGAAGAGGAAACCAAGGGAACATTTCTTGGTTTTATCTGAGAAACTTATCAGGATCTGGCCCAGTTAGTTTTTGGATGGAGGATAAAGATGGGGATGAAGTGGTATGTCCTGGTTCATAAAGGCAGCAGCACAGATGATGATGATGATGCTACCTTCTCTTGCCTCCTCTGCCTCCAACAGCCACTCACCAGGCCCAGTATGCTGGTCTCTGGAAGCTTCTCAACTGGTTTTTCATTCCTGCCCTACAGCTCAGGCTTCTCTGCTCCGCTCTCTTGGCTAATTGTCCACTTAGACAAAAGGCAGTGCAGAGAAGCCTGAACTGTAGCTGGGAGTGAAACATCAGCGGAGCAGCTGCAGGAAGTTAGCCAACTGGTTGGTTGGTGGCCGTCGTTACGACCACATTACCCCAGTCCTGGTCCGCCTGCACTGGCTGCCCGTTGCAGCCCGGATTAGATTCAAGGTCTTGGTTTTAGTTTATAAAACCCTCCATGGCTTGGGACCGGACTACCTGGCAGAGCGTATCGCTCAGCAATCCACCTCAGCCCGACCTGTTCAGCAGGTGCGAGCGCACTCGCTCCGGGTTGCCACCCCACGAGAAGCCCGGAAGTCGGTCACCCGGAACCGGGCTTTCTCAGTGGCAGCCCCTTCCTTGTGGAACTCCATCCCCAGCGAAGTGCGCTCTGCAGAGTCCCTGCTGGCCTTTCGAAAAGCTGTAAAAACCTATTTATTTCGAGAGGCCTTCGGCAAGCCCTGATTATCTTTGTCTTTTTTTTTTTTAGGGTCCCGCCATCTCTAGCTTCCAAGCGACAATGTTTTTTTTGTGTACCATAGGCCTAGTCTGTTTAGTTAGAGTCGCCTGGTTTGATAGCTTGCATTGCCGGTTTGTTGGATGCACCGGGTTTTAACTGTTTTAATTTATGTTTCGTTGTATTCTATATTATTGTTGAACTTGTGTTTATTGGCGCTTGTTCGCTCAGTGTAAGCCGCTTAGAGTTCCGTATGGAAGATAAGCGGGATATAAATATAATAAATAAATAAATAAATAAATAAATAAATAAACTGGGCCAGGTGAGTGGCTAGACTGGCTGAGAAGATGGGTAGGAGAGAAGCAGCAGCTGTGTGGCTGCCTTTACGAAGGAGGCTTAGAAGGCAATGCCACAGATATGCACATTGCCTAGCAAAGAATCCTCCCAGAAATCCTGGGGAACCACTGTCAGTGAGGGTCCACGATACTGGACTTAGAGCAGTGGTGCTCAAACCCTGGCCCTCCAGATGTTTTGGATCACAACTCCCACAGTCCTTTGTCACTGGCAATATGGGCTTGGAATTCTGGGAGCTGTGGTCCAAAACATCTGGAGGGCCAAAGTTTGAACACTCCTGACGTACAGTCTAAGAGTATGGCTCACCAGGTTATATTCTCCTTTACGTGTCAGAGCTGGCGTGCTTAAAATTGATGTATTTACCAATTATACAATGTAAAGATGCACACATGGAAGACCAGTGTGTTTCCCTGGACATTTGTTCCTTTTTGTTCAGCCAGCGAGGGCCTATTAATTGGATATGTATTTCTCTTACATCTTCCTCCCCTTTTCTTTTCTCTTTTGTTCTAAAAAAGGACAGTCACAATCATGTCCTAAGGTGACATTAATGGTGACATGTTTCAGTGGGATGCAGTATGTCATTATAGCAAGATAATCCCCCCCCCCAAGTGAAGCCTGGAGTCTCTCCTCTGAACAATTATTCTGCTTTTTTATCTGCCTGACATGTTTGGGACTGTGTCAGGTAACTAACTACCATGGCTGCCACATGGAGACTGCCTTGTTTACTAGTTAGTTTGATGCCTCCCTGTACCTGGCCGTTCATTGTGACACTTAACGATGTTTACCTTTCCTTCTACAATGTTTGCATTTCTATTTTTAATAATGCAGCCCCTAGCTCTGGGGGAGGCTGATAAGCCTTTCAAAGTAGTGCTATGTCGATTTTTTTTAAAAGCAGGGGGAGCCTAGTTCATCAGAAACTGTATGTTAGGCTTCCATATAAACGGGAGGGGCAAAGGGAAGACAAAAGGAAAAGGGCATTTGGGAAGGGCACTGTGTGGAGTCTTGCAACAGAGGAGTTCTTGTTATTGAAATGGGTGGCTCCATCAATTCTGGCAGCAGAAGCAAACAGGGGCTGGATTTAAAGAAGGGCAAAGCAAGTTAACTTAGCCCAGTGTTCCTCCCCTCTCTAGACACACCCAGACACAGTATAAGTAAGGCGTCCTACTGTGTTCTTTTGTGCTTTAGGATCATGAAATAACCACCTCAGGAGATCAGGATTCAAGAATTATTAACTGCACTGCATCTCCAAGGACCACATCACCACCACACCAATCCCTGTGCTTCAGCTGGGGGCAACATATGCTGCCTCTTCCCTGTGCTGTTGCCATCATAACCTGGATCCTCACTGGTTTTCCTATTTTCTGGTCCCAGTTGCTTTCTTAGCAGAGTTGCTTTCTTAGCAGAGAGGGACTGGCCATGCAAAGCAGCCACACTTCCTAATTCGTTGTGGTAGTTGTAAACTTGGAGGGAGGAGGAAATTTTTTCTATGGTCCTGGTGGAGGGTATTAATACAAATGTTACAGTGAATGTGTCATTATAGCTGGATTCGGTCAATTGTTTAGCTTAGCAGATTCCCAAATTTGCATGTTAGCTAGCTTTTATTTTGTGATTGGTCCTCAGAGGACAAGCATGGGCTTCATTTGTAAGCAGACTGTGCAAGCACAGCAGCCGTGAAAGAAGTGAAGCAAGTGTTAACATAGTTTGTCCTTGAGGCTCATATTCATATAGCTTGGGACCAGCATGTGCCTCCTGCGCAGCATTTCCATCTCGTAGAATCCTTAACCTCTGCAGCCCCTTGTGCTCTCCTCCCCACCAGCCCCACCACCATCGTGAAAATCTGCTTCAGAGGATTGGGGAGAACTCTGGGACTAGAGAAAAGTGCAGCAGTGTTTTGCAAAGACAAGAACTATAAGTAAATATGTTCCTACCGATACACCCTGAAGAAGCATCCTGAATACAAACCCATTCACCACATGCTTTTTGGTGGTTGGATAAAACAGTGGATCCAGTGGGAGTCATCTAAATCTAAATGTGGAATGATATGGCTGTAGACTGCACCCTGTATTGTTACAAGAAAGGAGCTGTCAAATGGGTGAAAGTGCTTGTAATCTGAACAATGCCCCAAATTTTTGGATTTTGAAGATTGGGCGGAAAAGTTATTGGGGCCCTGGATTTTGATGTCACAGTAGCCCATGACTACATGGGTGGAGATATTGGTCGAAATCCAATTGAGAATCCCAACTATTGTTGACTCAATAGGATTTAGACTAGTGTTGTCTGACCATTCACCAATTGATTCAATAGGTCTGCTGTAGTTGTAGATAGCAATTGCAGTCATGCTACACCTCCATTTGCTTCTGTTCCAAGGATGCAGTATTAGATAGCGCTTTCTCATATTATTCCAATTTCTCATACTGAATTAACTTAGTTACTTTTAAAAATGGACTGTTACAAGTTACTGGTATTTGGTATAAATTCCATTGTTTTCATTGGCCAAAGTTCCATTGCACAGTTATGACTTTAGAAGCAAACAGCATAACTCAGAGTGGCTTCAGACTGGCAATTAAAGAATCCCTGCTTATTTATTTATTATTATTTATTTATTATTCACACTTGTATACCGCCCCATTCCCACAATGGGGACTCTGGGCGGTTCACAACATCCAAATAAAAACAGAAAAAACCAATACAAACAACAACAACAATCAACAATAACGATAAAAGAGTAAAGTCCAAGAACAATTAGGCGGGTTAAAAAATAAAATAAAATAAAAAACGGGTCCCTATGCATCGCCGTAGGCTTCTCGAAAAAGGGTGGTCTTGAGGTTCTTCTTAAAAGCCGCCAGCGACGGAGCCTGCCGTAGTTCACTGGGGAGTCTGTTCCAAATAGATGGAGCCACCACCAAGAAGGCCCGCCCACGGGTACTCGCCTTACGGGCCTCCCTCGGGGTGACTGTCCGCAGTGAAAGGGCCACCGAGGCGCGGGTGGGTCGGGCCGGATCTAATTGCTGGGGGAGACGCTCCGCCAAATAAGCCGGGGCCAAGCCATGGAGGGTTTTGTAAATCAAAACCAACACCTTGAACCTTATTCGGGAGGCAACGGGTAACCAGTGTAGGCGGACCAGGATAGGGGTGGCGCGGTCATAGCGGCGCGCGCCGACCACCAACCTGGCCGCCGTATTCTGGACCCGCTGCAATCGCCGAACAAGGTTCAAGGGGAGCCCCATGTAGAGAGCGTTGCAGTAATCCAGCCTCGACATGACCAGCGCCTGTACCACAGTCCTCAGGGAGCTCTCATCGAGGTACGGGCAAATCTGGGCGATAAGCCTTAGATGGTAAAAGACCGACCTGACCACGGCTGACACCTGAGGTTCCAGGGTCAGGTCCGGGTCCAGGACGACGCCCAGATTCCTCACTCTTTGCGCCAGCTGGGGGGCGGACCCACCCAGACTGGGAAGAGGGCCGCAGTACCCCTCCGAAGAGCCCCCGAAGAACATAACCTCGGTCTTGCCTGGGTTGAGCTTGAGCCTGTGAGTCCTGGTCCAGTCCAGTACCGCAGCCAGGCAACGATCAAGGGTCCGGACGGCCTCCACTGCACAGGTGGAAAAGGAGAGATAGAGCTGCGTGTCATCAGCGTACTGATGACAGCAGACTCCATAACTCCGGATGATCTCAGCCAGCGGCTTCATATAGATGTTAAAGAGCATTGGGGAGAGTGACGACCCCTGAGGCACCCCACAGGAGAGTGTCCAGGGAGCCGACAACTCACCCCCCAAGCTCACTCGCTGGGTGCGGCCCCCAAGGAAGGACCGGAGCCAGGCCAAGGCCTGGCCTCCAATCCCAACCTCCGAGAGCCGCTCCAGCAGGATACCGTGGTCGACGGTATCAAAAGCCGCTGACAGGTCGAGAAGGACCAGCAGGGTAGAGCAACCCCTGTCAGCCCTCCTCAACAGATCATCATGCAGTGCGACCAGAACCGTCTCGGTCCCATGACGCGGCCTGAACCCGGACTGGAAGGGATCCAGGACATGGTTCTCCTCCAGGAACGACTGGAGACGCAGTGCGGC
>JAHTLZ010002064.1:0-28240 GCA_023846285.1 Phrynocephalus versicolor
CCCCCCCCTTTCTTCTTCAAGAGACCGAAGAGGAGAGGGAGTGATGGAGGCGGAAGCGGCGGCGGCGGCGGCGAAGGAGCCTCTGGAAGAAGAGCCGTCCGCGAGTCTGTGCGCGCGGTGGTGCGAGAGCCCAGGAGTAAACACGGCGTAGCACCTCCTTCAGCAGCTCGGCGCGAGTTTCCTTGCGCTCCCCTCCCTCTCTGCCTCTCTCTCTCTCTCTCTCTCTGGACAAAAGCCGGGCTCCTGCACCCTGGAACGATCGCTTCTCTCCTCGGGCCAGGCAGCGTGGATGGAAGGAGAGTGTTGGGGGCGGGGGGGGGCGGGCGCGAAGGGAAGGGAGGCCGCGAGAACGAGCCTGCCGCCCCGGAGAAAGAGAGCGCGCGCTCCGGCCCGGCCGCTTCGCTGGGGAGCCGGAGGCGGGAGGCGGGGAGGGTGGAGGAGGTAAGTGTGTGTGTGTGTGTGTGTGTGCGCGCGTGCGCCACCCCCCAACGGCCTCCCTCCCCTTCCCCTCCCCCTCGCCCGCCCGCCCAAAGGCCGCGGCCGCCGAGAGGAGGAGGAGGCGGGGGCCCGCCTGCCCAGGAGCCCCGGGCTCCCCCCCACCCCGCCCGTGCGCGGGGGGGGGAGCGGCAAGCCTGACGCCCCCAGCCGGCGAGCGCCGCCGCTGCTCCCATGGCCCCCCTGCAAGGCACATACTCTAAGTCCCCCGCACCCCCTCCTCCCCCTCCTCCCTCCCCCCATCCCCCACCCCCGGGCCACGGAAAAATTATCAAATATTTTCCGGTCCGTGGGGTCAAAAAGGTTGGGGAGCACTGCTCTAGGGAATCCCCACAGTCTGTGTTTCCAGTGGCAAAGTATGATTACCATACAAATTATGAAGGCAAAGGGTGCCATGATCCATACCCACATGGGTGCCTCTGAAAACATTTTAAGAATAAACAACAATAATCTATAAAAGCAGAAATCAATAATTAGTGTCTCTCTGCAGGGCTGCAAAAGCTTCAGAATAGTCTCTTGCCAGTTGACGAACCAATCGTCGAGACCAGGTAACAGGGTGATAGGAATCAGCTCTGTAGCCCACCGTGCGCAGATAAGTGCCGATCTGTCCTGGTGGGTGTCAGGGGCTGGTGTGTGTGTGAGGCAAGACGAGCTCTTCCGGTTCGTCACTCAAGAAAAATATGTACAAACACCCACAAGTGTACAGTCTTGCACACACTGGCATCTGCCAGGGGCTTAAAACAGTGATGATGTCGCCAGATTCAAAAACAGCTAGTTCTCTGTTCTGGCGAAAAGGGTATAAAGGGTGAAGTTGCCGGTCTGTCAGCCTCACTGCAAAGTAAAAGTCAGGTGCTGGCAAAGCTCCCTCTCCCCCCATAGAACAACAGAGAGAAAAGGAGAAAGAGGCAGGAAGACAGGATTTTAATCTGTCAACCTGAGTTGCAGGGAGAACCAGTGGATGGCGTGGGGATTCTCCGAAGTGTCAAACGCAGGGTGCCCTCAGGATCAGGGTGTGACGACCACAGGGCAGGTTCGCCTCCGTCCTGGGCGATGTCATCAGGGTCGTCTGCTGGTGGGATGGCACCGGGCTGGTCTTTCACGGGTGTAGGGTCATCTTCGGGTTGGACCTCCGCGTCTGCTGGTTCAGGAACTGCCAATTTAACACAGGTATGATGAATCCATGGGGTAATTTCAGCCACTTTTACCGAAGTGGGGGTCTGCAGAAGAATCACGAATGGGCCCCTCCACTTCGGACGAAGAGAAAGGTGCTGCCAATCTTTCACCCAAACCGAATCTCCCACTCGAAACTTGTGGACAGGTTCCTGCAACAGGACAGGAAGTTTCTCCAAAGTCCATCTGTGTAAAGAAGAGAGACACTGGCCAAGCAACTGAAGATATCTAGCATGTGTTAAGGAAGCTACCCTTTCAGGACGTATTCCATATGAAATAGGAACAGGCAGTCCGTAGACAAGCTCAAAGGGGGAAATGCCAATGTGTTTCAAAGGGGTAGTTCTGGACCTGAACAAGGCAAGTGGAAGCATTTCCACCCAGCCTTTCCCTGTTTCCTGAACCAATTTAGACAAATGAGACTTCAAAGTTCTGTTCATTCTCTCGACCCGACCCGAACTCTGGGGTCTGTATGCAGTGTGAAGGTTCCATTTAATCTGTAGGGCTTCTGCCAACCCCTGTAGAACCTTGTGAACAAAGGCCGGGCCATTGTCTGAGCCCAATGAGTTGGGTATCCCGTGACGACAAAGGTGATCCCTCAAAAGCCACCTGATGACTTCACTAGCTTGTTCTGTCTTTGTTGGTGTTGCCTCAGCCCACCCTGTGAATGTATTGCCACCAACAAATAACGAAATTGTCCACACTGAGGCAATTCAGCAAAGTCTATCTGTAGATCCTGAAAGGGCTCTCTTCCGTAGTGTTGGACTCCAGGCTGGGGCAGTGGTCCCACTCGTGGATTATTTTTCTGGCAAAGGACACATCACCTGGATACATTGGCAGCAATTTGACGTAGCCGGGCGATGTACAGATGGGGGCTGAGGTGATGATAAGCTACGTCCGGTCCCTGGTGTGTGCCCTCATGGTGATTTTGTATAACCTTACAAGCTAGACTTTCAGGCACCCACAATTGTCCATCTGGCATGACATACCAGCCTTCCTCATTACGGGACAAGTCCTGTTCTCTAGCAAACTGCTCCTCAGCCCGGGAGTAGACTGGTGAACTGGGTGGCAAAATGTCCAGGGGAATTAAACTGAGTTCAAATAACAGATCACTTTGTGCTGCTTGCTTGGCAATCCTATCTGCCAGCCTGTTTCCCCTAGCCTCAAGGCTGAAGCCAGCCGTGTGCCCCCTGCAATGTATCACAGACACTCTTCTGGGCTTCCAGACTGCATCAAGAAGCCTTAACAAAATATCAGGGTGTGCTACTGAACTCCCTTCCGATGTAAGAAGTCCCCTCTCCTTCCACAATGCACCATGTGCATGTAAAGTCAAAAAAGCATATTTAGAGTCAGTGAAAATGTTGATGTCTCTTCCCTCTGACAGTTCAAGTGCCCGAGTTAGAGCAATCAATTCTGCCAGCTGGGCAGACGTCCCTGGGGGTAGCTGTTGTGCCTCAATCACAGTGGCGTCCAGTTCTACAATGGCATAGCCCGCTCTCCTTGTCCCCTCTATTATGGAACTGCTTCCATCAACGAACCAATTTTTCCAGTTGGGATTTGGGGTGTCTTTGAGGTCAGGGCGAGATGAGTAAATTTCATCCATGGTCTGAATGCAGTCGTGAGCTGCAGGCTGATTGCTAATTGGCAACAAAGTTGCTGGATTCAGACCCTCAGTAGTCTGGAAAGCCAGTCCTGCTCTCGAGAATAGTTTCTGACATTTAATCATTGCGGTTTGTGAAAGATGGTACCCCCCCTTTGGCGTCCAGCAGTGGCAGGACGGCATGGTGGGTGACACAGTGAGTCGGCTGGCCGAAAGTGAATTTATCCGCTTTTTTTCAGAAGCGCCGCCAGAGCTACAACTCCTCTCATACAAAACGGAAGCCCTTGTTCTGTTGGAGTCAATCTTTCAGACAGATATGCCACAGGCTGCTGCCAGCTGCCTAATTTCTGACACAAAACTCCTTTCGCCACGCCTTCCTCTTCATCCGAAAATAAGAAAAATGGCTTAGATGGGTCTGGGAGACCTAGCGCTGGTGCCTCCACTAAAGCTCTTTTGATAGTCAGAAAGCTTTCTTGCTGTTCAGGGCCCCAAACAAAAGGATCCGTTTTGGCTCCTCGCGTGGACATATGCAGTGGTTTAGCCATCAGGCTGAAATTTGGTATCCAGATTCTACAGAAACCCACAGCCCCTAGAAATCCACAGAGCTCCCTTCTTGTGGTCGGCGCCGGAATTTGTATTATAGATTGCTTCTGCTCCTGGCGGAGCTGGCGCTTCTGGCGGGAAATATCAAAACCTAAGTAACGAACAGTCTCTTGACAAATTTGGGCTTTCTTTTGAGAAACCCGGTACCCTGCGTCTGCCAAATGATTGAGGAGATCTATGGTGAGCTGCTGGCAATCAGCTTTAGTCTCTGCTCCTGCCAAAATGTCATCTACATATTGTAAAATCACTTGTCCCTTCTTCTTAGGGAAGGAGGCCAAATCTGAAGCTAGGGCTACCCCGAATAATGTCGCGGAATTTTTGAAACCTTGGGCCAAACGGGTCCAACAGAATTGGCCTTTTGTCCCTGTGTGGGGGTCCTCCCATTGAAAGGCAAAAAGGTGCTGACTTTGGGGCGCTATGCGGCAACAAAAATAGGCATCTTTTAAGTCCAAGACGGTGAAAAATGCCGCTTCTGGTGGCACTAAGCTCAGAAGTGTATAAGGGTTCGGTACCGATGGAAAAATGGTCTCCACGGCCTGGTTCACCAATCTGAGGTCCTGAACCGGACGATAAGACCCATCCCCCTTCTTCACAGGCAAAAGGGGAGTGTTCCATTCAGACTGGCATGGAACAAGAATGCCATATTTGATCAGTCTCTCTAAATGGACCCAAATACCCTCTGCCGCTGCTCTTCCAATAGCATACTGTGGGACTGAAACTGGGGTGGCCATGGGCTTCAATTGAACTACAAACGGTGGGATATTTCGTGCCATCCCGGGAGGGTTTCCCTCAGCCCAAACTCGTGGGTTCACTTGGTCCAGAATTTCATGTGGAAGCTGACTTGGCTCCTCCTTCACCAGTAACAATCGCCATCTCTCTTTCAAGGGATATTCTACACACAGTTCACCAGAGGGCTCAGTGGGGTTTGTTGTCAAATGAACTTCTCCCTTTGGGGTAAAAGTGATTTGGGCGCCTAATTTGAAAAGCAGATCGCGTCCCAAAAGCGGGAGGGGACAGTTTGGCATATGCAGGAATTTGTGCTGGACAGTGTGGCCACCCAATTTGCATTCGATGGGCTTCATGAAGTAAGCCCGCTGCGCTTTTCCTGTGGCTCCCATTATATTAACTGAACGTGTCCGATCCAGGGAGTTAACGAGGTTTGGAATCACTGAATAGCTGGCTCCTGTATCTATCAAAAATTGGGTGGTGGTGCTCCCTGTCAATATGCTGACAGTAGGTTCGCAGGAGCCCGAACCTTGTCGCCTTCAATATTGATCTTCCTCCTCTTCTAAAGCCATCATGCCTTGGAAAGGTGGTGTCCAGGCAGGTCCCTGTCCTCTCTGTGGTCTAGGGAGCATCTGGGGCATCTGGGCTCCTTGCGGGAATGGGGGCTGTTGTTGGAACTGGGCTTGTCCTGCTTGCTGAGTTGGGTTTTGCATCAGATTTTGCTGGTATGGGGCAGGCTGATTATATCGTGGGGGTCCCGGCATCGAATGCCTATAGCCGGGCTGGTGGCTGGGCGAATTGACGATGGGATATCTAGCAGGGGCTTGTGGCTGCCAGGATTGGCGGAATGCTCCCCTTTTGAAATTCCCCTGGTTCCGGTTCTCTGGGTTTTGATAACAGTCTTTGGCCCAATGCCCTATTTTGCCACATATTCTGCAAGTGTCCCGTGTTAAGGGTCTCCGTCTAGGCTCAGGGGCTGGATTTAAAGCCATGACTTTCTTCACTGTAGTTTTACCTTTCTGGGAGCCCTGTTCCTCTTCCCTATTATTAAAAGTACTTTGCACGGACTGCAGCAACCATGATAGGGACTGCCCCATGAAATTCTCTGTCTTTTGAATTTTACGACGTATATCAGGAGCAGATTGAGCAATAAAAACAGTTTTAACAATATTTTCCATCCCTGTGTCTCCGGGATCAATCGGAGTGAATTTCCTGAATGCTAGATATAAACGATCCAGAAATTCCCCAGGCGGTTCATCTGCTTTCTGAACGATGTCATTCACTTTCGACATATTAATCTTTTTCTGCCCCGCTGCTCTGACCCCCTGGAGGATTGCTGCCTGATATCTTTTCAAAGAGGCTATTCCCCCGTCAATATTATAGTCCCAATCAGGCGCAGTGGTGGGGATGGCTGCATTCACCGGTCCTGGGTCATCTCCTTGGGCAGTGCGATATTTTCTAGCTGCATCTATGATTTTCCTCGTCTGTTCCGCAGTGAAAAGCCCACGGAGCAGATGTTGAACATCCTCAAAAGTTGGGGTGTAAACACTAAACACACTATCCAATGTGCTGAACACCCGATCTGGGTCATCGTCCAGGCTAGGGAGGGTATTCTTCCAGTTTATGATGTCCGAGCTTGTGAAAGGGACATGTTGCATAGTGGATGTGCGGGGGGGGCATTTTGGCCTGGGGTGACAGGGTCATAAACTCGCCTGAGGGGCATCACAGTGGCATGAGCCCCTTCCGCCATGGCCAGGCGGTTTGCTGCATCGAGTGCCCTCAAAAGGTGCCTCTGCCTCTTCTTCCAGTCCTTCTCCCCTGCTGCCCCCAAAACGTGATCTGAGACTTCAAATTTATCCTTATATTTGCCCAACAAATCCTCCACTCTTCCATGTTCCTCTTCTGTCCACTCTCTGTCTCCTCTCAACTGCCTGTAAAAGGCGGACACATCTTCCCAGTCTCCTTCATCTCCTTCACTCTCTCTGCTGGGGCTTCGCCCGCATTCGCCTCCTCTTCCTCTCTCTCTTTTTCTTTCTCTTGACTTCCCTTGCTCCCCTCTTCTCTCTCTCTCTTTGTCTCTCACCGTTCATCCTGCTGCTGCCAATTCTCTGCCCATGGATGAGTCAGGCTGCGACTCGGGCTTTGGGTCAACATCTGCTGGGCGCCCTGCCGGGGGAGCTGGGTTACCCACTGGGTTGGGAGGGGGATTAGGTGCTGGTACAGCTCCAGGGGCATATGGGGGAGGCAGGGAGTCATATTCTTCTTGTTCACAAGCTAAAACTGGTTTGTTCTTTTTGAGGGCTAGAATCTTAGCTTGGGGTGGAAGGTTTCTGCATGCTTTTAACCAAGACGGGTTCCGTTTTACATTTCCTCTCCACATTTCAATATACAGAATATGCTCTGGGAAGTCTTTGAGAATGGTCAGCCAGAGCTGACGGATGATCTGTTCATCAAAGGACCCATGTTCTGGCCAACCTGGATGAAGTATTGGCCACTCCATTCTGCATAAAGTTAGCAGACGCTCTTTTCTCATAGTGACACCAAAGTCATAGTTTCTAGTGGCGGATTTCCAATTTGCCACAAGGCACATCAAGGGGGTGCTCGGTTTGCTGTGTTCTGCTCCCATTTTATATGTTGTAATTGTGTGCCTATAAATTTCCCCACATAACACCAAACGGAATCGCACCTAGACAATTAATTGCACATCATACACGCACAACACGTGATACTGGCGTGACCCAAGTAGGTCGCCCTTGCTTGAGACGTGCACGCCCAGACACACTTCGCCAAGGGGTTTTTTCCTGCTAAGTACCCCGGCCCATTCATCAACCAATCACTGGTTCCGTTTGGTCACACAAATATCCCACATTTGCGCCCCCCCAACTTAACTACGACCCCTGCCTAAGGATAAATCTTATTAACTTCTCTAAAATCAAACGGAGGTGATGATGATGCCCCGTTGGTTGTGTGGGGCAAAGATTGCCAGTCTTTGCCACCGCTTAAACACAGAGGATGGCCACTTCCCTGTGGTTACAAAAAGGAATTCAACTCAATATCCACACATATATTTATACACTTTTAAATTCTCTGAGGATGCTAGAGCGGTGCTCTGCTCCTAATTCTTTAAACACTTGGGGGGGGGGCGAACTCTAGGGCTACTGGGCAAAAACCCTTTCCACCCTTAGGGGATTTCGAGGTCTCTCAACCCGTCCCGTCCCCTGGTTCTTGGGATGCTAGGGACACATTCGTCCCTTCTCGTCTCCGTACCTCCCCCGGGGGCTACTGGATCTTTCGCAATCCTCTCTACTCCGCAGAGCTGCTGGACTCGAATCCTTTCCACCCCCACAACCGGTTGTTTATCTTACCAGATTTCTTATGCAGTCTGTTTTCCCCCCCGTCGGCCGATCTCCGTTTCCTCCGGTGATGATGTATGGTCTGGCACTGACCCGAGCTCTTCCCCTCACAAGCGGGAGGTGTCGACTGGAAGTGGTCCGATTCAGCACGGACCTGTCACCATCGCCTGGCCAGACTTTTGCAGGCCTCTAGCTGCGGCCCCGTCCCATCTGGGTCGCCAGATGAAAGGAATAGGAATGCCCGGTCCGTGGCCAGGCAGGCAGAGGCACTGCAAAAATGCACCGGCAGTCTGGGTCTCAAAGACAGGAAAGGGATTTATTTGGTTGTCACAACCAGAGAAATCTCACTCGATACAGATCGGATGAGAAGTCCGTTGAACAAAGGGACAGCAACATATTTTATAGACTTACAACCACTCTTCTTTCCCCCGCCCGTCAGAATTTGCGTCATACACATCTGTTACATACATCAAACATTAATTGACATCTTTGTCAATTTATTTTGTATTCCTGGCGCCAATTAAATGTTTTCTTTGGGTCCTTAATTGCCATGTTGTTTGATCCAACTTTCACAGGCGGCTGGGAGTGCCTGTGTCCTTGGTCCTTGACAATTGTTTAAATCATTCTCACAAGGGGTGAGAGAGAGAAACAGAGATAAGATTTTCTTGGACGGCTGGCTACATGTTAATTAACTGTGTGTAAGATAAATTGGTGTTAAAGCTATAAAAATAATTAGCGTCCTTGGATTCACTGCCTTGGATTCACTGCGCCTGCCCAAAGACATTCCAATTCTATAACGGAAGTCCTTCCTCTTAGTGGTCTGCTTTGCCGGAAAGGCTTGACCAAAGTTTGTTTGCAGGAACCAAGGTTCGCTTTGCAGCATAAGTATACATATGTGGAGTGCTCAGTGGATATCACTACCTCTAGATATATAAATTGTGCCTCTCGTGTGGCTATATTATACAGGATATAGCTTGGAATACATTGTTATTGAATACATGAGGGTTGTCGATGCATGGGAGTTACTAAAACAGATATAGATGCTTGATCGATACCCTTCAGGGCAAGTACATCTTTATTGCATAACACAAACAGAAAGTAAAGAGAATGTAAAGATATTAAAACATTTGACAAGACATAAAACTAAATGCATTTAGGATCACAGGAGCTGGACAACACTAACAGTGGTCATCAAGATGCTAGACCATCAGTTAAAAGTTAGATATGTCTAGGGACCTGGGTCTGGAGACCATCAACGGTCATCTCAAGAGTCAGGACATGTCTGGGGACGCAAGTCTGGAGACCACTAATGGTGATCCCAAGAGCCAGGACCTCCAAATGGAGCTGAACATTTGTTTATATACCTTTTTCCCAGAGTCTAGAATCTTCTTCTGATGCTTCCACTTTTCGTTAGGACTGGCCAATACCAGTCAAAACCAGTCATCTCTGGTGCTTTCATATCCTACTTTGACACTATGTTCAGAGTCCTAGTTACTAACAAGACCATCTGCAAACACTTCCTCTTTCAGGTTCTTCTTCTACAGGAAACTGCGGTTAGGCTCTGTGGTTTAGGCTTCACAGATGTTACGGAAGTTACCCAACTTCTTGTCTTGTTAGCTCTGTATCTCTCAGAGAATGTAGAAGTTTTCAGCAAGCTGACACCCTTATACATTTAATATATACTATGAATCAAAATAATGCTGTGATAGTTAAACCATTTAGAAAATACCTAAAATTTCAGACTTATCGCGGGGTGGTGATATTTCCCAGCATTGCCGTGCATTCGCCCTTCTTGAAAATGACTTCGCAGACTCCAGGACACCCTGTGCTCCCCTCACTCCCTCCGGGCTGACCTGTGACACAAGGAGGGAGTGGGTGGCCAGCAGCGCCTCCAATGGACCACCACCCAAAATGCATCCAGCATGTGGGGCCCCCCTGTGGGATGCAGAGCCCTCCGCCCGGCCATCAGATCTGTTTCTGCTTCTTTGTACCCAGTGGCCGAGCAAAGGGCACCTGCCCCAGACACTCTGCTTGGGGTTGCCAAGGGGATCCTGAAGGGGCCACAAATGCCAAGGGGTGTGTGTGTGTGTGTGTGTGTGTGTGTGTGTAGGAGACGCAGTTCCATTGTGGTGTCAGTGACATCCCCCTGAAGGGTGTGTGGGGCACAGAGGCAGACGTGAGGCCCCCTTATGTATCTCTGGCACCCCACAGTGCAGTCCAGGAGCTGCTTCCCCCACCCCCACCCCCACTGGGAGGAAGGATCCAGCACTGGGGAAGAGAAGCAGGCAGGAAGGCAAAGTTGGGTGTGGACTTCCTTTAATATGCTGGAGTGGCTGTTCAAAAGTCCATAGGTGAGCAGAGCACCGGCAGCATCCAACTCCATGGGAGACCACTCCTATTTTACCTGGAGGCTGGCGCTCCCTCCCGGCACTCCTGCCAAGTCAGCGGTGGCATTCCAGCACCCCCCCTCCAAAGGGCCCCTCTCCATCACTGGGGGGGGGGGCTGCTGGGGTTCCTGGCAGGGCAGAGAGCGCCCTTTGGGAGGGCGACTGAAACCCCCTTGCCCCAAGGGCAGCAAAGGACAGGAGGAGGGGTGGGTGGGTGGGTGGTGCCCTTACTCTGTGCCCGCTGACCCTTGGCCTGGAGTCTCGCTGGGCCAGGGGCTCACCCCAGGCGAGCGCCCCAGCCCCCTCAGGCGCAGCACGAACCAGGGGATGAGCACGGGGGCCTCGGCCAGCAGCCCCTGCAGCCCTTGCTCCATCTGGGCCCAGGCCTGGAGGGCCCTGGGGTTGGACATGGCGGCCACCACCTCGGGGCTCTGCATCTGCTCAGAGAAGTGCTGCTGCACCTGCTGCTGCTGCAGGTGCTCCGGCTGGGCGGGTGGCCCCCTCCCCTCCGGGCCCAGGAACGCCTCCTGCAGGAGGGAGGAGAGCAGGCGCTTGGCGTAGGCGTGGCAGAGGCTGACCACCAGCTTGGGGATCCGGGCCGCTTCCGGAGCCGGGACACCCCCCACGGCGCCCAATGGCTCGGCCACAGAGGTGGGGGGAGGGCTCAGCCCACGAGGGCCGGCAAGGGTGTTGAAGGGGCCATCCTCATCCTGGCCATGGGTCCAAAGGCTTGGGGGGACACGGGAGAGGGGGAGGGCACCCCCGCCCTCTTGGCTTTCCATGGGGGGCTCTTGGCTGCTCAGCGCCAGGTCCTCTGTGCGCAGGTCCCCTGCCAGGGTGGCGTAGGGGCTGGGCGGGGCAAGGAGGTCTGGGCCCACTGTCTCCTGAGCATCACTGTGGTCCAGTTGCCGCAAGGGGTTGTCCCCGCCGGGAGTGTTGCTTTGGAGGCTGGCCAAAGCTTGGTCCCCGGGACCCTTCTGGTCCTGCACCGCCTCCGGGCTCTTGGCAAGCTCCACAATCTCCCTCATCTTCTCCAGGATCACCCGCATGATGCCCCTGTGGTTCAGGATGTGGCCAATGGCTGGCATCTGCCGGGCCAGCTGCTGGACCTCCGGGTTGGCTAGAATCACCTGCCGGACCTTCTGGACAATCATCTCCGAGGTCGGCAGCAGAGGCCTCTCCTGGGGCAGCCATGAGCCCAGCACATTTGAGGGGGTCGGGCTGGAGTCGGCAGGTTGTGGGGCACATGTAGAAGTCCTGGGCATTCCGTAGGAAGGCTGCGGAGGACCCTCCTGCTCTGTCTTCAGGGATCGGATCAGCAGGTGGACGGTCATCCCATCGCTGACACCACACTGGCGGAGGGTGTCTTGGTCCTTCAGGATCCGGCCAAAGAAGACCAGCACCAGCTGGTGGGGCTCACAGCCGAAGCGCTTGGAAATCTCCTCCTTGAACTCACGGACGGTGCTGGCCTCGGGCAGCACAAACTGGGCACAGGCCTTCGGGGACTTGGCTGTGACGCAGAGGAAGCTGGGGTTGGAGGCAATGACTGCTGGGGGAGCAAGTGGGCTGCTCCCCTGGTCTTGGCCCATCGCTTCCATGGGGGGCTTTGCGGGAGGGACCTGGCAGGGTGGGATGTGCTTTGGCAAGGCAGACAAGATGCTGGGGGTGTTGGGGGTGGGTGTAAGGGGAAGGCGAGTGGATTTCAGGTCTTTAGGGCCAGGTGCTTCTCACCACAGCAGCATCAGGTCTTGGAGAGCAGCCCCATACACCATGCGTGTGTGTGTGTGTGAAAGGATGGCAGAGCTGCAGGTCTCAGCCTCCTCCCAGGCCCTTCTTCTCTTCTCTTCTCTTCTCTTCTCTTCTCTTCTCTTCTCTTCCTTCCTTCCTTCCTTCCTTCCTTATTTACTTGCTTGGCATTTCTTCCTTCCTTCCTTCCTTCCTTCCTTCCTTCCTTGGTCTCCTTGCTTATTTGCTTGCTTGGTATTCCATCCTTCCTTCCTTCATTTGCTGCCTTCCTTCCTTCCTTCCTGAGCCCAGGAGGAGCAGCTCTGCCTACTGTAGAACTTGGGTGGGGTGGGTTGTGTTGTGTCACTGTGATGTCACCAGGGATGTCATGGCCAGCCACACAGTGGGCAGAACCTGAGGGTGGCTGGGTGGGTTTGCAGCCACGGCATCCAGCCTGAGAGCAAGGGGTTGGTGCTGGACTAGCTGAGGGAGGCTCTCAGCTTTCCTCCTCCAGCGGTTTGCCCTCCCGTTAAGGTGGGTGGCAGCTTCCATCACCCCTGGACTGAGCATGATTTTTGAACATATGGACAACATTAGCTCTCCTCCAATCATCTGGCAGTTCACCCATCTTTCATGATAATAACAGACTGCTTGCATGGTGATTGCTTAATACTATGTTCCAGAATTTTTCCTGGGATTAATGTCAGTTTGACTGTCCTGTAGTTACCAGATTCCTCCTTTTTGCCCTTTTCCAAGAAAGGGACATTAGCCCTCCTCCAATCATCTGGCACCTCACCCGTTTCCCATGATTTAAAGAAAATGATGGACAGCCCTTCTGAGACTTCTTCAGCCAATTCCTTCGCTACTCTCGGATACAGTTTATCCGGCCCTGGAGATTTGAACACATTCAAGGTGATCAGGTACTCCTTGACTATTTGTTTATTAATCTTGAGTACGTGGCTCCACTCTCCTATCATAACAAGTCCTTTGTTCCCTTTGACTCTTTCTAAGGATACTTTGGCCAAGTCACATGCAGTCCGTAACTGTTCTCTCATCTCGACCCCTTGTTTAATAACTGTCTGGGGGCTAGCTACATCCCTCCCCCATTGCTCTTTCATTGCGCTTAATATTCCTTGGGGATTATGCCCATACAATAATTCAAAGGGGCGAGTAGCCACCAATGGAGACCTGAGGCACTTCTCTTACTGCAAACATAGGGGGAGCAAGTAACCAGTGCCACTGTCCTGGCTTATCATATACCAGTTTGTGCAACATACTTTTCACCATCTTGTTGAATCCCTTGACAAGCCTGTTAGTTTGGAGGTGATCAATAGAGGTCCTTAGAGGGTGCACCCCCTAACATTTCCCACATTTTCTTGAAGGCATTAATCCTAAAGTTCGTTTCCTGATCTGTTAGGACTTCTTTGGGGAAAGCCAGCCTGGAAAACACCCCTAACAACTCTTTAGCCAAGGTACTGTCACTGGTATTTCTCAAGGGCAATGCTTCAGGGTACCTAGAAGCATAATCAGTTAGCACTAGGATGAACGCATGTGCAGCAGATAATTTGGGCAGAGGACCTACTATATCTACGCCTATTCGGTCAAAAGGTCTATCCACTAGGAGCATTGGGAAAAGGCAGGCCTGTGGTCTCAGCTTCTTCTGGGTCTTTTGACACTCAGGACAAGTTAATCAATATCTTTCTACACCTCTATGCATTTTAGGCCATAAAATTGGGCCCTCGCCTGCACTAGCATTTCCCCCCCATGATAAATGTCCAGCCAAAGGGATATCATGGGCTATTCTCAGTATTGTTTCTTTCAACCCTTGGGGTATCGCCATCACCAGTTCAGCCCCCTTTCCAACACATTTAAGGAGCCATTCATGCAATTCAAAACCTTCCTCTCCTTCCTTAACACTCCTTTCTGGTTGTGCTCTCTGTAGCCATACCACGAGTTCGGGGTCTTCCTGCTGCCAGGCCCGAATTTTGCCCCAAGACACGTCAGCTCTTAGATCAATACCCTCTTGTCAGGTGGCCATCCCTCCCTCTATGTTGGTGCCCCTTTTTGTGAGCCACTCAGTCTGTTTACAATCTCTTCCCAACAACACTCACATTGTTTTGTTGGTGGTTGTAACTACACCTCCACTACTTTCTCTTCTTTTAGCTTGTTCTGTCGCCGCACCTGAGCCTACGCCGGTTGCCTCTTCTGCTGCACTGTACATCTCCATGAGCCTCATGGCTTTTACCAAAGTCTCCGGCTTGCTCTGCATTACCCCATTCTTTTGGGCCTGTGTCAGTGGAACCACTAGCTGTTCAGTCACGACTAGTTCCACCACCTGGTGGGAGGATTTTTCCACTGGCTTCAACCAACAGCATAGCATTTGCCTTCATCAGCTGCGCTACGACTTGGGGGCTATTCCCAGCCTTCACCCTTAACTACCAGAATTTGTGCCATATGTTTCCTTGGATAAGTCTAGCCTATTGAGGAGAGCGGCTTTGACCTTATCATAATCGCCCACTTCCTCCACATCCATGGCATCGATAACTCCCTGCAACGGGCCCGCCAGACATGGGGTTATTATCATCAGAGCCTATTGTTCTTTGGACCACTGTACTGAGACGGCTATCCTTTCAAACATATTAAAAATACCTCCGGTTTGCCATTAGGTCCCATTTTCGGCAAACATATGTGATGGGGTGGTTGTACCCAAGTCCTTTTTTCTCCCTCTCCCCTTCACAGTCCCGGTACCTTCTGCCATCAGGGGTCTGTTAACCACACTTTTGATTAATAACTTATGTTGCTTGGCCATTTGTCTTAAGAAGGCTTCCTGCCTTTTGGTGGCCTACCGCATCCATTTTTTGTGGCATTGTGGGAGGAGGGGCCCCTGCCCCACATTGGGTGCCACTGTGAGTCGAGTTCGTCTTATCATCCTCCCTCCATTGGTTTTGCAAAGTAACATTTTTATTAAAATAACTTTCCAATGAAGGGATGTCTCTGACTGCTGTTATTTCTACTTCCACCAGCGATGGAGGCTCAAGCCACTGATCTCTTAAATTCCCCAATGGGGGAAGGTAAGTGTCCGAAAATTGTGCAACAGGCAGTGAACTATCTGTCTCTTCCAAAGGGTTCTTCAACAATCCCGAGAGGTACCTTTGTGCTAAGGCTGCACTCTGGGTGGTTCCCGAAGACATGGCCTGGGATCTTGACATCTCGGTGGGGGAAATGGCCTCCTCTGGAGACAAGTCCCAGGGGAAGTGTGACATTTCTGCAGCTCTCTATATTGTCTTTCCCTCTCAAAGAAGGCTTTCTCTTTCTTTCTATACTCCTTCTGAGCAGTCTCGCCCCAGTAAAGAGGTTTCCAAGCCTTCTTTTCTCTCCACTCTCATTCAGCAGCCTCTCTGGGTCCATGGGTTCTCCTTCACCACTTCAAACGGTTCCTCCTCCACAACCTCCATCACTTCAGCTAAGCAACTAGTTTCTGTTTTCTCCACCTCCTCACACTTTGCCTTCTCCGGTCTTTCTCTTGCCCAATCTAACGGTTGCTGCACGATTCCCTCCTCCTTATTACCTTCCCTCCTCCCTTCTTCCTTTTCTGCATCCCCATTGGTTGAGCCTTGATCAGAGGAGGAGGGAGCACCTAATTCTGTTTCTACCTCTCTCTCTCTCTCTCTCTCTCACACACACACACACAGAAGGCAGTGTCAAGCAGGGGAGTTTCCCACAATTTCCTTCTGGATCATTGTTTTTTGTGTTGAGAGAGGGAACAACATTTTACTTAAGTGCTGTGGCAACACCTGTCAGGGGCTGGACTGTGACCTCATGGCCATGATGGCACAGTGGGTTTGGGAGGGCTCCAGCATGCGCGTTCCTGCAAGGGACAAGAGAAGGGAGCCATCCTTCTGCTTGCCAGTGGTGGTGCTGGTGCTGGATGTGCTGGTGCTGCTCGAAGGTGTTCAGAAAGGTGAGCCATGGTGGCCCTGGAAAGTGAGAGAAGACGTAGGGGCCCCTCCTGCTCCATCTTGCTCTAGATGGAACAGTGGCCAAAAGGGAGCACGAGGAAAGCCCCTGTTTCCCCAGGGCTCGCCCAGAGCTTGCCATGGATGGCCATGGCCTCAAGTTCATCACAGTCGTTGTGAAAGGCGCTGCCAGCACCCAGGACTTCCAGGTGGCTGAGAACAGCACCGTGGAGGAGCTCAAGGGGGAGGTGGCACCCCACTTCAAGGCCGCCAAGGAGCAAGTGCTGCTCATCTTTGCAGGGAAGATACTGAAAGACCAGGACACCCTTCTCCAGCATGACATCCAAGATGGCCTCACAGTTTACCTGGTGGTGAAGAAGCCGGAGCTCCGTGGCCAGCCTTCCCTGCAAGCGTCTGCTTCTCTGGGGCCAGGCGGCAGGACCCTCTCCCCTCTAGACAGCAGCTCCGAGCCTCCCAGCGGTGTCTCCAACATGCAGGTGCTGCTGGACAGCTCCAAGAGGGATCTGCTGGCCCTGCTGGCCATCCTGAACGAGGTGCCTGAACGCTTCCAGGCCTGCCCGGAGCTCATGAGCGAGGTGCTGCAGAGCCCCACCGTCCAGAGCATGATTTCCGGCGACTGTAGCCCATTGGCCGTCGCCTTCATCCTGGCCGTCTCCACTGTCATCGGTCTGAACGCCTTAAAGCCCAGCAGCAGGGGGGCCAGCGGACAGGTCACCCAGGCCCTGGAGAGGGCCAGCGTCCGGGACATCCTTGCCAACACCAAGGAGATGGCCCAGTTCTTGTCTGAGTCCCCAGAGCTGAGGCAGTTTGCTCTGGAGATGCCGCATTTCAGCACCTGGATGCGTCCCAGTGGCCTCTCCCGGATGGTGGCCACCTACAAGAGGCTCCTCTCTCTGTCGAGTGCTCCGGTAACCGAGACAGACCTCAGCCAGGTCGAAGACATGCTGGAGGAGGCAAACACCTTCCGCCAGTTGTTTGCGGACATCGGCAAGGTCTTCTCCAGCTCTGAGGCCCAGGAGGAGCTGGAGGACCGGCTGCTGAGGCAAGTGATGGCCACCCACCCGGACCTGCAGCAGCTGGCCGAAGACCATGCCCAGATCGGACACCTGCTGAAGAACCCCCAGGTGGTGGCGGACGTGGTGAAATACATCCGGAGCCCAGAGATCCGGCGCGAAGTCGACAGGCGCTGCGACCGGATGCTGAGCAACCTGGAGAGCCTGCCGGGGGGCTTCTGGGTCTTGCAGCACATGTACCAGGAACTGGAGGAGCCCCTCTGGAAGGGGCTGCAGGGGCGACGGACCAGCACGCTGCCGGGCCCCCGAGCAGACACACACCTGAGCCCTGCAGGGGGGTCCCGGATCCCCCTGGGGATGGAGAACAGGGTCCCCCTGCCGGACCCCTGGGCACCGCGCCCAGATGGGTCTGGCTCAAACCCCCCAAGGAGCAGCAGCAAGAGGGGCAGCCCCGAGGAAGGAGGGGGCCATGGCCCAAAGGAGGGCCCCCTCACAGCCACGCTCAGCGGGGGCAGCCCAAGAAGGGGCCAGTGTGAGGCCTCTCCCAGGGCGCAGGGCAGCTCAGGGCCAGGAGGGCAGGCGCCCGGCTCCTCCCACGCCCAGCTGCCCTCCTCCTCCTCCTCCTCCTCCCAAGGGGTCCCACCTGTGCAGGCAGCCGGGAGGAGGTCCGAAGAGCAGCAGCAGAAGCAGAAGCAGCAGAAGCAGCAGCAGCAGCAGGAGGAGGAGGTGCCCTCGAGGGTCAAGCCGTTCCTGCCTGCCAGCTCTTCTGGGCTCAGAGCAAAGAACCAGGGGGGTCATCAGGAGCCCCCCAACCAGCCCCGGGGCTCCTAAGCCCCTCAACGGCTGCAGCCTCCGGCCCAGCGCTAGGCCAGACCCCTCCTGCTCTGTCAGCGCAGGGCTCAGGACCCTGCTGGGAAAATGGGGGGGGGGGAAGGCAATGGCCAAGGAAAAAAAAGTTTGGGGGCCCCTCCCCCCCCCCCCCACAGCCTGTGTTCCTGTGCGCAGAGGAGAGGAAGGTGAGGAGAGGGGCAGCCCCTGTGGTCTTCTGCCCCCTTGAGGTCCTTGCCCAGAGGCTGAGCCCACATGACCAGTCCCTGGGGCAGGAGGAGGCGGGGCTTGTCCCCTGGGGGAGGAGCTCCCACCTTCCCACTCTCCAAGCTACAGAAGGCAGGGCATCCCCAACAGGTGGCACAAGGGGGCGAGGGAAGGTGGGGCAGCAAAAACAAAGCCAGTGGGATGATGCGGTACGTTTGTGTGTGTGTGTGTGTGTGTGTTTGGAGTGGCCATTCAGGGGATCTAAGCCTAAAACATCCTCCCTCCCAAGGCAACGATGATCCACTTGCCTTCTTTCCTTGGGGAGGTTAGTGGGGAACCCCCCCCCCTTTTCCCAAGGGCAGGACTAAAGAGCAGCATCTCCTCTGCTGAAGCCCTGTGTGAAGGTTCGGTTCTGTGTAACGGAGGTTCTGAGTCATAAACTGGAAAGGAGTCATTCTTCAACGGAACATCAAACGGATTTTTATTTCTTACAGATATAGATTCTCTGCAGGTACTCTCTTGCATATAAGGCAACAGTTTAGGCATGACGGTTTCCAAATCATCCTCAACCGGAGGATTCTCATAACATATATTAACAGGAACATTTAACTCTCCGAGCCCCTTTAAGGATGAGGAGGCGTGGGCGTACCCCGGCCCCAACACCGGGTCCCGCAACAGGGATGCCTGGCCCATTGGGCTACTGGGTTGACATTCTTCCCCACTCTCCATTGCTGGAAGACCTTAGAAGTTTCTGGCCATCGCAGAGGGCGTACAAACACTGCCCAAGCTAACTCTTCTCCCTTGCGGACCTTGAATTCCCCTACCGCCTCCTCTGACAGCTCTCTTCTTTCTAACGGCTGCTCCCTCGGGTCCGTTACTCACCTCTCCCTCATCCTCGCGCATGCTCCCCGATTCCCCCACAGTTCTTCTACCGCCCAGTATCCATCTCGCGGGGTCTCGCGCTCCTTGTCTCTCCTTCATCTTTATCTTCCTCTTTCAACTCCATTAAATGTAATCGCTTTATCCGCCTTTCCAATTCCTTATCTTCCTCTTTGGCTTTAGCGGGATCAGACGGCTCACTCTCTCACTTAGAGTCAGACAGATCCAACTCCTCACACCCTGTTGAGTTTAAAATGAGTTTAAAATTATATTTCAGTTAGGCTAATCCTGCTGAGTTCCGCCGGATCCCAAAAGCCCAATGAAAGATCCAACGAGAGAGAGATCCTGAAGAAAATACTGCGTTTATTAGGCCTCATAAAAAGCAGTAGGTGGACACCAAGCCAGAGACAGAGCAAAGATGTCCGATCCCGAGCACATGGAAACCCCAACTTTTATTGATTTCACCCCCCTCCCCTCCCTAGGTGGCGCCGGTCCAGGGATTGGCTGAAGGTGATTTCAAATAGTCCAATCAGGATGATCCAGGGGTTGGCCAGAGGTGGACCTGGGCGGCCCCTGGCAGGCTGGAGTCGGATGCCCATGCAGGTGTTAATGAGTCCAAGTGTTCTCTGATTGGGCCATCCGGAGGACACAATGGGAAAGGGGAAGCAATGTATTGTCCTTTGGGTCTGGGTAAACTGAAGGAATCAGAAATTCAATGGAGGTTTGGAGAGGATTATTGTGAAAGTCAATGTAAGGCAGGAAAACCGATGGGATTATCCAAAGGTGTTCGGGCAGTCTTTTGTGAGTGCAGGAAGGTGATAATGGAATGTTTCCCCAGGCGGTGATAACATCTGGGTCTGCGTGACAAGGATGCTGATACTCCAGGAAGCAACTGTGGGTGTACGTGCTGAGGACTCTGGAAACAATGGAGTCTTCTGGATGATTCTGCCAGCCGCCATGATGATTTTCCTTCCTTGTGCCGTCATCCCCCCTTGCCCCAGATGGTAGAGTGTAGAAGTCAGTGAGTAGGACAGGCATGCATTCTAAACACATCCAGGGTAGAGGGGATGGGACGGGAAGAGAGAGAGAGAGGGGAGAGAGGAACAAAGGAAGGGGGAAGCCCCCTTTTGGCCAGGGGCCTGGGTCTGGGTTTAGGCAGGGATAGCAGGATCAGGCATCAGAAAAATCAGCCTGAATTGTGCCTCAATGAAAGGGGGAGAGGGGTAGGAAAGGGTTAACTATGACTTTGGCCCCGGCTGGGTAATTATCAATTCAATAGGGCTGGAGAGTCAACAGAAGGGTCCCAAGTTGTCAGACCAGTTTGCCAGGGTAGGTTGAAGAGAGACAATGGGAGGTCTCCTGGCTGAGATTAATCCTATGGTTCATGAGGAAATTCTTGCTTCGTTGCTGGAATCTCCTTGATGGAGTTGCTTGGTTGCTTCTGGAAGATGCAGTCTTTGTTTTTGCCCTGCCATGTGCTCGTGGGACAAGGAGGAGGGAGGGTAAGGAGAGAGAGAGAGAGAGAGAGACAAGAGAGAGAGAGAAGGCAGTGGGGGGGAGGACTAAAGACTAAGGCTAGCTGGGATCAGAGGCTATGGCCATGGTGCAAACAGCAAGAGAAAAAGGCATCCCTGGGGTTTGAGGATGACTGTTTCAAGTCATTGTCTCATGAGCCATGAGCATGATGGGGATAAATCATCAACCCAGGGAGGGCTCCCTGAGTTGCATCCCTGGCTGGCTTTAAGGGGGTTAAAGGATAGTGCCCAATTCTATAATTCTATGTTTTTCATTTCCATTGTGACTCATCAGCCCCAACTCAATGACCACAAGGATGGCGTTTGGGTCCCCTCGAACCAGTCTTTGGGGAGTCCAGAGAAGCAGGAGGCGGGTGGGGGCCAGTCCCTCTGTAGCACCACTGAGGTCCCCTTTCATCAGGACTCTAGGGGCACTCTGCAGGTGCTCGGGGGCACCCTCCTCATTACCACTTGCTTGGGTTGCTCAGGTGCCTGTTTTGGGTTGAGGTGTTTCAGTCTGCGGGGGCTGCATGCATTCCCAGCACCTGAGAGGAAGGATCGTTGGGGGGGGGGAAGAGGGCTCCTTCCCCACCCCACCCCCAGATACAGATGCACACACAGAAAAAGAGCTCTGCTCAAGTCACGGCTTTTATTTGGCCTTTTATTGGGTCAGCTTGAAAAAGGCCGCAGGGCAGGCGGAGGAGGTGAGAACCTGTAGAAAGTGGCAGCCGCCAGGCTCATGGGGACGTCCCTCCTGGGGAGCTGGACCAAAGGGGGCGTCCTCTGCCGGGACAGAAGAGAGAGAGAGAGAGGTGAGGCCTTTGCCAGCAGCCACAGCAGTGCTCCCTTCCCCCAACAACCTTCTGCCTTCCTTCCCAAAGCCACCCCAACGCCACCCCATGGAGCCCCAATGCTTCCCCCCCCCTCCTCCTCAGAGGGCTTCCCTAAAGAAGAAAGCAGCAATTCGGAGGACAGGGGAGTGACCCTGGACAATCGCCCAGCTTCCCTGTGTCACCCCCAGGGCTGTTTCCTGAAATGGTTTATCTGGCTGGAAAGCCCAGTGGTTTCAGTCAGGTGCAGGTTGGATTCTACCCCCCCTGCCCCCCCCCCATGGAGCCAAGCCGCAGGTGGTCCCAAGGCAGGGGAGAAGTGGAAAGGGGGCACTTCTGAGTGTTCTCCACCTGGACAGCCCTGCAAAGGGTCACCATGACTCACAAAATGACCAGAGAGCACATGGTAATTAATATGATTCAACGAGCAGTCAGTCCCAAACACGGAAGCAAGCGGGGCTTCTTTATTCCCTCCTCAAGGAGGTCTCCGTTCAGTTTGGCTCAACCTACCAAGGGAGGGAGGGCCAAGGGAAACCCTGGTGCAGCGCTGGTGGGGTGGGGGGGTAAGGGGGGCTTTGGAAAATGTGTGCCCCCAAGACCCCCCCTTGCTCTGGTGCAGAGGGGAGGGGAGGAATGGGGGGTGCAAGAGTGAGAGTGGTTGGGCGGCTGCAGAGGGGAGTTCCCAGCACACCTCCTGCTCCCCTTTTATGGAAGCACATACAGAGACAGAAACATGTACACACACACACACACACACACACACACACAGAGGGTGGTTGTATTGGAAACCGTCCTGAGTTCCTGAGTGGAAAAAGGTAGCGGTATATAAATGCACCAAATAAATAAATAAATAAATATCCTCACCATGAAGTTCTCAGTGTTGATGTGATCCTTAGCGGTTGCCAAGGATGGCCATCGGACCAGCGAGGTTCCCAAACCTCCTGAAAAACTCCGTGATGCTTGGATAAACGATCAATAGGCTGCAGGGAGGGAAGGAGGGAGGAGAGGAAAAAGGAGGGTTAGAAGGAGCCCCAGCCGGTCTCGGGGTGGCAGCAACCCCCACTCTCCTGGGCTTACAAGCCAAGGGCTTCCCCACCACCGTTGGGCATATTGATTTCGCTTGGGATGCTGGTAATGAGCAGCTTTTGTTGGGCAGTCCCATCCAACGTGGTCGTGGGTTGTTGTGGACAATCCTTCATGGCTCTGTGGAAGAAAAGCAGGAGAGCTGAACTGAAGCCCCAGGAGGGGAAGGCCTTTTATAAATGGATGAAAAATATAGGTCCCATTCCTGCCTGGAGCAGCAGTTTGTCGGGGCTGGGTCCTAGGCGCCAAGTCAGAAGAGGCAAGGCCAGAGCCTGGCTTGAAGGACCCTCAGGCAAAAGGCAGGAACAAAGGAACAAACAGGAGTCTTCAAGGGCAAGGCAGGAACAATGAGAAGCACCCAGGAACCCTCAGGCGCAAGGCAGGAACAAAGACACAGTGAAAACAGGAGATTTATAAAAAGCAGTAAAAAAGAAGTTAAGGATTCGCCACCCCCACCCCCATTGTCAGCATGTCTGGTATAGTTACTGATGGTGCCCCCAGGGATGGTAGGTAAATGAAAAGGACTTGTAAAATTAATAGAAAATGATGCAATCGCCACTCCAAACTCATGTTTGATGAAGTATCATTGCACAGTACATCAAGTAAATGTATGTGCAAAGCCTTTAAAAATGGATAATGATGATGCAAATGGTGGTGTCAAGTCCCAAAATAGGGTTTTAAAAATTATTTTCAGATGGGCTAGTCCCTCTGAGGCTCGCTGAATCCCACAAGAAGCCAATAAAGATCCAACGCGAGAAATCCGAGGAATACTGATTTTATTTGGTACCAATGAAATCAGCAGGTGGACATCCGCCTTCCAACCGGGCTAAGATGTCGACCCTGAGCACATGGAGAATTCCTACTTTTATGGTTTCTCCCTCCCACCCATCTCAGGACGGCGCCTGTCCAGAGATTGGCTGAAGGAAGTTCAAATGTTCCAATCAGAAGGGTTTGGGGGTGGGTTGGGGGCAGTCCTGGGTGGTCCCTGGCAGCAGGGCCAGGACCCATGTGATTGCTAATGAGTTTGGGTAAGGTCACACAATAGGGCGGGGGAGCAAGCATTGTCCTTTGGATACAGGTAATCTGAGGGAGATCGATAAGTCAATAACAGGGGAGAGGAGACAATTATCAGAACCAGTGGGGGGGCAGGAAGGATTATTGGGATTGCAGATAAGCATCAGAGGAAACACAATGAATTTGGGTGCACGGAGATATAGTCCATTGTAAGGTCCCATTCAGGTGTCTGGGAAGAGATACAAGGGTGTGATGGCATAAGGATGTAGACTCTTATGAGATTACACATTGGGTGTCTGGTGGTTGCAAAACCGGAATATAGGAATGTGGGAGAAATACAGTACAGGAATGCAAGTTACAATATAAATACAGAAACGCCAGGGGATACAGAGATGCGAAAGAATACAGGAATGCAAATCCTTCCCAGGGGTGTGTGGGGAGGGGGTAGGAAGGGCTGATAGGATCACACAATCATTTGGGGAAACACAATGATTTGAGTTCACACAAATACAAGCCATTGCAAGGTTACATACAAAGGATGTGCAGGTTTAAGGATGTAAGCTCTTATGAAATTGCAAATGAGTGTTCTGGTGATTACAGGAACTGTAAACAGGAGCATACAAGTCCTTAACAATGGAAAGTGTCCTCAGGCTTTTATGCCAGTCGGGGTGGCAGATAGGAATGTTGATTTCTTGGGGGGGGGGGGCAGCTGCTGAGGATACGTGAGAGATGTTCAGGCGATGATGGAAGCTCCAACCAACCTTGCCAGCCTTGTGAGACCCGCCATCTTCGAATAGTCATCTTCTTCTTCTGGCTCTGCTTTTCCTTAGCTCCAGTTGATAGGATGTGGGGGTCGGGAAAAGGGTATGAGCGTGTTGAGGGCAGTGGAGTGAAGGGAGATTAGGACAGGAAAGAAGGAGGGAACAGAAAAGGTGGACGGAGGAAGGAGCTTCTTGTATTCCTGGTTGTGTAAGAAACGGGTTCAAAATTGCACCGCGCTCCCTTGGGTTTTAGGAAGAAGTAAATTCTCCAAGGCTTTTAGAAGCAGAGAAAAGTTTATTTCACACAGTACTGCTGGAATGGCTCTCAGCCCGATAGCTCGGGGAAAATACTGAGGCAAAGAACAAAAGGAGATACAGACTTTTATCAATTTCCATTTCTGCTCTTCCCCCTCCTCTATGTAAAAAGATAACATGCACCTGCAGTATACAGTTTTCACAAAGACAGTTTTGTAGCATCAAACAATACAGTCAACAGCGTCCTTCTTGCTTACAGCTTGTAACAGATTGTTTCAAAGAAAGATACATTTAGCGGTCCCTGCCTAGCTGTTTGTTATTTTCAGCATAGAGAAGCGCATGGGATTGGAATGTCAAGGTAGTGGGTGCTCAGCTGTATGAGCCTGTTTCCCAGGGGCTGGGAGGGAAGACAGAGACAGAAATGCTTTTCATGAACCAGACTTCAGCCATCTTTTAAGGCTTATGGCTTATTAAAAGAAATACATATGTGCATTTATATGTTTAAGTAATTAGTAGCCAGTCACTTTTATTTATAATGACTGCTTATTGATTATACTTAAATTGCCATTCTATCTACAATGGCTTTGCTTTGCTGAGTGTTAAAGCAGAATATATGAGTGTAATTGAATATATTGGTATAATCCCTTTATTGGCAGTGGCTATTTAAACTATATTTGAATACAATACCTATCAGTTGATGCCAGGGGTAGGTGAGGAAGCCTATGTTTTAAGGCAAGGAGACTGGTGCTTTAAAGGTGTTTCTCTGCCCAAAGGGTGAGACTAGTAGCCTTCCCCTTCTCCTTTAGCCTGAGTAAAGGAGGTATGAACTATTCTAGGACTTATTCTGCCCAGGCTGAGTCTTTGGCAGGGTTCTTTGGGTGTCAAAGGAGATGACAGGAGCAGGGAGAAAAGCTCCGGGTTTGGAGTAGTGAGACAGGGAGTGACTGGACAGGTAGGGGTTAATTTATTGTGAAAAACCCCAGAGCGAGTGGGCAGAAAAAGGGGGAGGGTTGCTGTACCATGAAACCCCAGGAAGAAATGGACAGAAAAAGGGGGAGAGGGAAGGGTTAACGTGTCGTGTAAAGTCCAAGGAAGATTTTCTCAGCCCACAGTGCTTCCTGAAGCTTCTCGGGGACGGCTTGGTATTTTTAAACGGGGTAAAAAGCAGCTTGCTTTCCTCAGTATGGGGATCAATTGGGCCATATTGTTGACTTTCGGAACCTGTCCAAAAGTTTTAAATTTTTTGTTTTTCACAGTGTCTTCACAGTGGTGTTTAATGTGACTGTCATAAGGACCAAGGCATTAAATCCTCACCAGTTCCAGGAAAGATGTTATGATTTGCAACATGCAATCTGAAGCCTTACTTTTCAATTTGATACAAGAATTTGCAAATAAATTTCAAGATTTCTGGAGAAATAATCAAATTTTGTTATACAGTATTTTTGATTCCATTGTCAGTCAGCGTTAATACGTTACCTGACAATTTTAAAATGGCATGCATAATGGATTAAGCAGATATTTAGCTTTCCCTCTTTCATAATAAAAATACTGAAAAAAATCAATGACGTTTTATTACTTACAGCCTTTTCACACGACCCTTAAGATCCGCTGGCCACTTAAATTTGGACCAGAGATCTTAGGGGCTGGTCGCTCTTCCTGTGTCCCCACCCCTCCGCACTTCCTTGCTCCTGTCTGCGTGAGGGGAGGGAGGAAAAAAGAAAGGAAAAAATGCAGGCTCCACTCCATTCTGCCTCTCGCTCTTGCCGTGGCAACATTCCAGTCTCTTAAGTAGCTCTTAAAGGGGCGGGAGCCAGAAAAACAACAAACAGAAGCGAGGATTGCCCCGCACTCATTATCGTTACACCACATCAAGGAATTTTCACCTCCAGAGAGCAGGTACTTGAAAGGTGCGCTGGGACGTGCTTATGGGGGCGTGGTCACACTTTATTTCCTGTAAACTCCGGAGCTGGTGGGGAAACATTTTTAAGCTCCGGAGCTGGGAGCCATTTGCCCCAGAGTTTAGGGGTCGTGTATAAACGCCCTTAGATATGTTCATTTTCACAAACTTGGCGCCTGCACAATGATTTCAAAAGACACTCTAAACGGGGATGATTACGCAGGACCTTTTTGCTTCTCTGTGGTGGCAGAATCAGAAAAAAATATATGCACAGCTTCTCTTTTTTCTTTTTCCTCTCCAGCTTTCGTTAGCGTTTGTGTATGTCATGTGTGGCCCAAGACAATTCTTCTTCTTCCACTGTGGCCAGAGGAAAGCCAAAAGGTGGGACACTCCTGAAGGTGGAATCCCTCCCCCTCCGCAGGACACTGGCTAGTCCCACATCCTTTCTGGGCCTGAGGCCAGAGCGGCCGAGGGCTCCTGCCAAGGGTCAGGGCCGGGGCGTGGGCTGTGAGTGGGAAGAGGCAAGAAGAGGCCCGTCCCAGAGCCTTGGGAATTGGACCATGAGGCCCAAGAGAAACTGGAGCAGGTGGAGGTGGGACTGGAGCAACTGGAGAAGGCAAGAAGGTACCGAACCAAGCCAGGCTCCACTGGCACACACACAGGGATGTTCAGGAGCAAGGCAGGAATGTACAGAAGTAAGGAGGGCACCACTGGCGCACACAGAGATCTTCAGGGGGAAGGCAAGCGCCACAGGGACACGCCAGACTCTTCGGGAGCAAGGGAGGAACATCCACAGACCTTCACGTTCCAGAATGCCTCCAGGCCTGCTTGGCGCTCCTGAGTGAGGCGCTGCAGAGCCCCACCTTCCAGAGAGTGAATTACAGAGACTCTTAGCCCATGAGCCACTGTCTTCATCCTGTCTGTCTCCTGCGTCCTCAGCTGGAACACCTTAAAGCCCAGCAGCATTCCAGAGAAGGAGGTGGCCAGAGAGCAGGTGGCCCAGGCCTTGGAGACGGCCCGTGTCCAGGACATCCTTGCCAACATCAAGGCGATAGCCCAGGGGTGGGGATGGTCCGCAGCCAATAAAGGTAAATGCACAGAAGATCAGCTCTGCTCAAAGCCCTGAGATTAAAGCAATTAAGCGTGAAGTTCAAACGAATATTAGTCAGATACAACAAACAGCTGGCGGTGCATCTGAGAGGGCACAGAATGTACAGAACAAAAAATAAAGAAATAGGGCAAGAGATGCAGCAGTTAAGGAACAAAGAGCCTTTTCACACGACCCCTAAGATCCGCTGGCCACTTAAACTCGGACCAGAGATCTTAGGGGTTTGTCGCTGTTCCTGCGTTCCCACCCCCTCCGCACTCCGGGCTGCTGGCTGCCTGAGGGGAGGGAGGAAAAAAGGAAGAAAAGAATGCCGCTCACCTCCGTTCTGCTGTCCTGGCACTGCATTCAGATCTCTTAAAGGGGCGGGGGGCAAAAAAAGAACAAACAGAAGCAAGGAGAGCCCGGCAGTCACTACGTTATATCCGCATCAGGAATTTTCACCTCCGGAGAGCAGGTACCTGAAAAGTGCGCTTGGACGCGCTTAGGTGGGCGTGGTCGCACTTTAATTATCTGTAAATGCCGCAGCTGGTGGGGAAACAATTTTAAGCTCCGGAGCTGGGAGCCATTTGCGGTGGAGTTTAGGGGTCGTGTACAAATATTAAAAAGGAAAACAGTCAGAGGCGTTACAATGTTCATCTGAGAGTCGTTAAGGAATCAGAGATAGAGAAGGATGGTCTAAAACAAAGAGAGATCAGCTGGATTCAGGAGCTGGGTCCCCACCTTGAAAGTACAGATAAAAGATGTGGACACTGTCCATCACGTGTGTGTGAGGGGGGGATCAAAAATGTGGGGAAGGGACATGTTAGTGAGATTTCTCT